>JAXQQM020075912.1:0-134465 GCA_034641835.2 Pinus albicaulis
TGAGGACTTCCAAAAATTGAATATAAGGGTAACTGATATTCCAGAGGAACACAGGATTGATCTCTTCATAGGTACTTTAAAGGATAACATCCAACATGAAGTTCGCGTTTTGGAACCTGATTCATTGGAGAAGGCATTCAGGTTGGCAAGAAAATTGAATGTAAAATTATGGCGACAAGGAAGCCTACCACTCACTTCTATAAAGAGGGAAGTGTTGCTACTCCTAGATTTCCACAACCTACAAGGTTGACACCACAACAATTGGAAGAAAAAAAGAGCAAAAGGGCTTTGCTACAGTTGTGATAGAAAATACACTAAAGGTCATAAGTGTGCTGAGAAGAAATTATTTTACATAGATTGTGAAGAGGAAGAAGAAAATGAACAAGAAGAGGATATACACCAGGAACCAGCCCTAGAAGAGGAAGAAATGAATCCGACCATATCGTGTAATGCACTGGCAGGAATTACCACACCTCAAACTCTCAAGATAGAAGGACATATCAAGAAGAAAAAGGTAATAGTGTTGATTGATTCAGGTAGCACCCATAATTTTATTCATTGTAAGGTAGCCAAGGAATTAAATTGTTTCCTATACCCAGCACTAGAATGTCAAGTGATGGTTGCAAATGGAGGAACTATAAATTTCTCTCGAAAATGCCATAATATCAAGCTAACCATGGGGGAATATGTATTGACTAGTCCAATGCTTTCCATTCCTATGGGAGGTGCTGATGTTGTACTAGGAGCACAATGGTTACAATCTTTGGGGACGGTAGCTTTTCATTTTCAAGAATTTTTCTTGAAATTTTTTTCAGAAGGAAAGGAAGTCGAATTACTGGATATTGTAGGGAAGCCAGGAAAGATAATAAGCTCTAATGTTATGACAAAGCTTCTAAAGAAAGAAAAACGAGGCATAATTGCATAATTATGCTCACTAGAAGTTCCAACATCAAAAGCAACTATTTTTGCAGATCTCCAACAAGTCTTGGACAATCATTCCAAGGTGTTTAAAACTCCCAAAGGAATCCTACCTATTCGTGATCATGATCATGCTATTCATTTGATTCCAGGAAGTGTTCCTCCAAACATCAGGCCTTATAGATATCCTTACTTCCAAAAGAGCGAAATTGAAAGTATGATTGCAGAAATGTTAGAGGTGGGTATAATTCAACCTAGTCAAAGTTCTTTCTCTACTCCTGTAGTATTGGTACACAAGAAGGATGGATCATGGCGAATGTGTCCGGATTATAGGGAGCTCAATAAGCTCACCATTAAAGATAAATTTCCCATTCCTATGATTGATGAATTATCGGATGAATTACATGGAGAAATTTATTTTACCAAGTTGGATCTTCGTTCAGGATATCATCAAATTAGAATGAAGACTGAAGATATTCCAAAAATAACATTTCGAACTCATGAGGGTCATTATGAATTTTTGGTCATGCCTTTTGGCCTTACCAATGCACCTTCTACATTTCAAGGGTTGATGAATTCCATTTTCAAGCCCTTCCTTAGAAAATTTGTGCTAGTATTTTTTGATGATATACTAATCTACAGCAAGTCTTGGAAGGATCATGTTGAACATGTTGACAGGGTGCTCAAACTATTGCAGGAGAAACAATTATATGCAAAATCATCCAAATGTTTCTTTGGAGTACAAGAGGTGGAATATCTGGGTCATATTGTATCTCACGAGGGTGTTAAGGTAGACCCTAACAAAATTAAAGCCATTAAGGAATGGAAAGTCCCCACAACCATAAAGCAGTTGTGAGGATTTCTCGAGTTAACAGGTATTATCGCAAGTTTGTTAAGAATTATGGGAGAATAGCAGCACCTCTAACAACATTATTGAAGAAAGATGCATTTTCATGGACTCCTCAAGCAACTAAGGCCTTTGAACGTCTTAAAGAGGCAATGTGCCTAGCACCGGTCTTAGCTACACCAGACTTCACAAAAACCTTTATTGTGGAATGTGATGCCTCAGGAAATGGAATTGGTGCAGTTTTAATGCAGGAAGGAAGAACCATTGCTTTTGAAAGTCGTCCAATCAAAGGAAAGTATTTACAGAAACCTATTTATGAGAAGGAAATGTTAGCAATACTGCATGCACTAAAGAAATGGCGAACTTACCTAATGGGAAGACACTTCAAGGTAAAACTGATCATGATAATTTTAAACACTTTTTGGAACAAAGACTATCGTCAGAAGAGCAACAAAAATGGGTCACAAAGATGTTGGGTTATGACTTTGAAATAATCTACAAAAAAGGGAAGCTAAATGTTGTTGCAGATGCACTCTATTATCCAACCAGATTGGATAACTGAAACAAGGGATGAATGGAAGAGGGACGAAGAAGTGTGGACACTCATTTAAAATTTGTAGCAAGATCCTAGTACATCTGATACATTAATTTGGAAAAATGATTCCTTATGGTACAAAGATCACTTATATCTTTGTAAGAATTCCAAACTAAAACAAAATATTCTTTTGGAATTGCACACTTATCCTTTAGGAGGACACTCAGGATTTTTAAAAACTTACCACAGGGTGAAGAAAGAATTTTTTTGGGATGGCCTTAAATCTGATATTCAAAAGTTTGTAGCGGAATGTTTGGTTTTCCAGCAGAATAAAGTGGAGACAATTAAGACCCCGGGACTTCTACAACCTTTATCCATTCCAAGTCAGCGTTGGGAAGAGATTCCAATGGATTTTATCACAGGTTTACCTAAGTCTGAAGGAAAGAATGTCATCATGGTGGTAGTTGATAGACTTACCAAGTATGCACACTTTTGTGCATTATCTCATCCATTTAAAGCAAGTACAGTTGCTACTACATTTATGGATAGAATTCAAAAGCTACATGGAAGCCCAAGGGTTATTGTGAGCGACAAAGATCCCATTTTACTGGAAATTTTTGGACGGAGTTATTTTCTTGTTTGGGTACTCAATTAGCTCATAGCTCATCTTATCATCCTCAATCTGATGGTCAAACTGAGATAGTAAATAAATGTTCGGAAGGATATCTTCGTTGTTTTGTATCTGATAAACAAACACAATGGGTCAAGTGGTTACCTCTCGCTGAATGGTGGTATAACACTTCCTTCCATACTGCAGCAAAAATGACCCCATTTATGGCCCTTTATGGATATCATCCACCATCCATCACATCATCTTTAAGGGAAAATTCGAAGGTTCAAGCAGTGGAAGATCACATCGAGCATCAGCAAGAAGTTCTCCAACTCTTAAAGGATAACCCGAATTTGGCACAAAATCGAATGAAACAACAGGCAGATCAACATCGCAGCGAGAGAATTTTTGATGTAGGAGATTGGGTATTTTTACGGCTACAACCATACAAACAAATGTCCCTCAAGCAAGCCAAGAAGGATAATAAATTATCGCCAAAGTACTATGGTCCTTACAAGGTGTTGCAAAAGATTGGTACTATGGCATACAAATTGGAGCTTCTTGCTTCTTCGCAAGTGCATCCAGTTTTCCATGTTTCATGCTTAAAGAAGGTTATAGGTGAAAATCTTCTAGTTCAAACAATATTTCCAAAACTTGATGAGGAAGGAAAAATGATATTGGAACCTGAAGCGGTCACGGAAATAAGAACTCGACAGCTACAAAATCGATCAATTTCAGAGTATCTCATCAAGTGGAAGAACTTACCCACTGAAGAGTCTACATGGGAGGATGAGAACTTTATACAAAAGCACCCAGAACTACTCAAGCGTTGAGGACAACACTTTTTTGAAGGAGAGGGGCATGTTAGGTCCCTATATTACTAGTTTAGCCCCTTATTGTTATTAGTGTAGCCCCATTATTGTTATTATTGTACCCTTGTAACCCCAATATTATTATTATTGTGCCCTTACATTGTTATTGTTAGGTCGTCTAGGATTACATTGTGGCCCACTAGGATTACAGTGTGACCCCATGGACTCCTATATATAGAAAGGAGGTTTTGTCATTTGTATCATTGAAGAATTGTTCATTCATGTAATGTATTGGAGGTTGCCCCCTCGAAGTGGCTTATTTCTAAGGCGTTGATATCTCTTTTCTTCTATTTTTGGAGCTGGTTTCATAACAATGCCCCTGGAGGCAAGGACATCTTAGGATCACCTTTGTAATCCATGCTTGCATAAGGGAAGTCTTCGATGGTGAAGACTTGGTTCCTTAGCCACATAAAGTATGCTGGAGTAAATCGAACCACTGAACTCCCATCGCCACCATGGCAAGCCATTAATGGAACCCACCGTACCATCCGAGCTTCCCGAGGTTCCCCACGATCAACTGGAATCAGCTGAGGGGCGAGAAGCAAGATTCTCTCTAAAGAAAATGAAATCAAAATGGCACCGTAACCAAAGTTTTTCGACTTTGCATTCTTTTCTCTAGTTAATTGGCCTTTCATGTTGGCCAATAGTCCCTCGCACCAGTTAAAAATGGTTCTTCCAAAACACTCCACGACGGTCTACATTTGGGATTTGGTGGCCACATGTGGAGCTGCGCTTCCGCACAACCTAGTCACGGTAAATGCTATCACTTTTAGATCTAATCGCAAGATAGTTTTGATATCTATGCGATTATCCTTTAAGTCTGCCTCATCACAGCAATACTATTATTTGTAGCTAGCAACAGGGATACCTCCCTGTCTAGCCCCAAACAAGGATATGTTTCCTCCTCTCTGGGACAATCCAGTGAGGAAATAAATGTCATCTAGCTCGATTTCAAGCTGATGGTCACCAATGATGAAACATTGACCTTGAAATTCCCATGCGTTTACCAACCATGTCATCAACTCTACTTGTGCTTTCATACTTTGGATAGCCCAGAACTTATACAATCCACTATTTTTTAGCACACACATTTTTGCAGGATCATTCATAGCTTCATTATCTACACCCTCATGTTCACGTTCTCTCCACTCTAGCATGGTGGAATAGCCTACAAATCAACACATTTGAAAGTTAGAAACCATTTGAGTGCAAAAATTGAATCATTTTTAAGAGAATTTATGAATTTTAAAAGGTTCACGACGCCTCCGCAGTTTTTGTAAGGAGACAGTGCGGACGTCCGCACGATCTCTACACAAAAACCGTGACATCCCAATATTTTTTTAGTTAAAAAAATATCGGGGTCCGTAGTTAGCGCATGCATAACCTCCAGACCCCCGAGAGCACATTTTTAAATATAAATTCCTCCCAAAAAATGAAATTAAGACTTAAAAAAAGAAATTAAATGGATATAAATGAAGAAGATGATGATGTGGATTACCTGGTTTTGACAGTTCGAAGAATGGATGTTCGGTTCTACTGATAATTGCTTCGGAACTTCTTAGCCAAAAGCTCTCAATTCACTACTCTGAAGACAAAAGGTAAAAATGATTTAGTTTTAACTCCTTTTTATAGTTTTTGAATGAATAAATTATTATGTTTTATTTATTTTTCACTTAAAAAGGCTATTTTAAAAATATTTTTACTTCTTGGAAACATGTATGTGTAATCTTTCGAGTTTTTGTGCAGGATACATGATTTTTTGGTGAAAATAATTATTTTGACGCTAAGTATACTTTTATCACTTTTTCGGGCTCTTGAAAATTATGAAAAAGCGAAACCCTGCAGTTCTCTTTTAAGCCCTTTTTAGACTCTCTAAATATGAAAAGATCGCTGAGTACTTGAATATTCGAACTCGTTAAAGTAAATGAACGGTCGTCCCTTCAGTATATGTTTACCCCTTTTCTGGGCTGAAATGGACTAATTACGAAAAAGGTATACGTTGACTAATCATGGTCAATATAGTTCTCTCATGCATTATTTTATCCTTTTTCGGGCCTGAAAGACTAAATTTATGAAAAGGAACAACCACAGAGTTTACTTATGTCTTTCTTCAGACTCCCTAAAAATGAAAAACGTCGAGCTTCTCCTATACTGGACTCATTAAAATTTAACAGTAAAGGACCTGTTGATTACAAACAGGACCAAACCACTCCTTCTTAGGGTTCGATTTTAATACTAAGATGGATTCATCCGAAGGATGAGCCTATATAAACAAGCAAATGTTATCCTCCTCAAGATTGTCAAAAATAAAGAGGTACTTTCCAGTAATGGTGGGGGAAAAGAGATAAAAAGATTGCAATTGTCATTCTTGTTTAGAAAGCAGTATACCACTCTTGAACACGACACTTTGTCACACTTGTACCTGGTTTGGGAAATCCTTTGCCTAGCAGTTAATCAAACCACATTGAAAGTCTTCAGGTGGTTTATGGGTATTAGCTTTAGGTCAAATGCAACCAAACCATCTGCAGTGTCATTATGTGTTCAAGAGATAGTTCAAATAAACCATTCATTGCAAACATTTGTCTCCATTCACGTTGACCATCCATGAGTCAGTCCTTGCAAATAATTTTCAAAACTTGATCTAATGGTTTCGTGTCGTAGGATTTCCTGCGACGAATTATTTTCTATCGAAGACAGCTCATCATCTAGAAAGGTACCTTGGGATCTCCATGCCCTAATGGAAGGCTTCTCGCATTCGACGACAGGTTGCATCATAGACCTTTGATCGAACGATTCTATGAGTGTTCAACTGCAAATAATTCATTCACACTTCATAGATTGTACTGGAGTACTTTAAGAGCCATTGTCATTATTGATGGTTTCTCTCACACTTGTTAATAGTTCACATCATTAACTAGTAATCAAGTGGTTTCTACCATGTTCGACTTTGACACAATCAATTGCATGGATAGAATTGTACTAGTTTGGGAAGCGGAAATCAAAACCCTGGATCTAGTTTCTACCATCCAGGCTGCGAGGAGATTTATTATTCATAATACAGTAGACTATTCATGACAGATGGCTGCGCCCATACTGTGTCTACTTTTGATGTAATATTAAAATCATATATGTACCATAACATGTAGTTAGTTTTGATCTGAGTATGGGAATGCCTACCTCAGCGATGAAATATATATATATATATATATATATATGTTTGCATTGGATGTTTTTACAGGTTTTCAACCAGTGTCCACAATCCAATCCTCCGAATGATAAAGCACTTCACTCTTCAGCATAACCTCAGACTTCTAGTTTCTACCATCCAGGCTGCGAGGAGCTTTATTATTCATAATACAGTAGACTACTCATGACAGATGGTTGTGCCCATACTGTGTCTACTTTTGATGTAATATTAAAATCATATCTGTACCATAACATGTAGTTAGTTTTGATCTGAGTATGGGAATGCCTACCTCAACGATGATATATATATATATATATATATATATATATATATATATATATATATGTTTGCATTGAATGTTTTTACAGGTTTTGAACCGGTGTCCACAATCCAATCCTTGGAATGATAAAACACTTCACTCTTCAGCATAACCTCAGACTTCGCACTTTAGGGGGTAATATGTTACACGTTATTTTGTCACCATGAAATTTGAATGTCCATATAGGTCTAATCACTACCTATATTGTGCTCCCTTACAATTCAAAAACCCTAATGTTCCTAAACCAAGTCTTGGAATTGTAGAAAATCTCATTAAAACCCTTAAAAGTCTACCTCTGCACTTTTTCTAGCCTTTTCCTGCGGGTTCGCAGATACTTGTTCTATAAATTGTGGTAGCTTCCGCACGTTCTGCTACTAAAACCTGCGGACCCCCATAAAAAGCCAAATAAAGGAAAGAGTAAGTTCTAGAAGCATAGCTAGTTGAATATTTTCCCAACTGGAAGCTTCTAGAGGCGCGATCAAATCAAGCTTTATCCCTCCACTCATGGATCTCTATCCCTCCACTCATGGAGCTTATCCCTTGGTCTATGGATCTCAAATCCCTTCATAAGAGGAATCCATCCCCCTCTTCATGGAACTGAAACTACCTCCATTTCCCTATAAATTGAGCTCAAGTTCCAGTCTCAAGGGTAGATTATAGATGCTAAGGTTGTGAATGTAATTGCTGAATAAATTCCCAAGAGAGCATACTCTCTACACTAGTTGTTTTTGGCACGAGAATGATCACACCCTTATGTCTATAACTCCATGCTGCTATTTTGAGAGGAAGGCTTGTCAAACCAAAGGAGGAACGATTGTTTAGGACCCCAGGAGAAACTTGTACGACATCAAGGCATCAGGTTGTAAAGTTACTCTTTCATTCAAGATAATACATATGGATCTCTTTTTCTCATTGATTTGTTCTTATGATTATTGGAATAACATCAATACTTAGACTCCTTGATCACTGAGTTGGATTAGCTTTTCTTGATTATTATATGTTGCAGATGCTTTGATCCTTTTGTCTTGTCTTTGATTGCAGGTTTTACTTATTGGAGAAACCACTTTGGAGCGACGGGATAAAAGACTACATCGAACGTTTGGATTTCAAGGTAGGGGCATGTCCTCTTTCTTTGTTTATAATAATTCTAATTTGCAATTAGTCTAAAGAAAAAGGTTCGTAGAATGCTAGGGAGATCGCTCTTGTCCGCAAGAGGGATTAATCCGCATAACAAAACCTAGCAACATGAAAGAGGGTCTATATCATTCCTTACATGTACCTTATCGTCATTGGGAAATAATTTCCATGGAATTTGTGGGAGTTTTACCAACAACCAAGAAGGGAGATGACTACATGTTCGTGGTAATTGACAAGTTCAACAAGATGTGTGTTCTGATGCCCTGTAAAAAGACCATTAGTGGGTAAGAAGCAACAAACTTGTTCTTTGGATAGGTTTGGGTACTGCACTTTGGGATACCAAGGAGCATCATTTCAGACATGGATACAAGAATTATAAGTTCATTTTGGACTACATTGTGGGAGAAGATGGACATGAAGTCGAAGAGATCTACAACATTCCATCCACAGACATATGGGCACACAAAAGTAGTCAAAAAGACTTTGGTGCAACTTCTCATGGGATACAACTAGAAGCATTTGAAGACATGGGATGAAAACATGGTATATATACAACATTATTACAATAGAGCAGTCCACACTTCTACATGAAAGTCCCCATTTGAGACTTGTTTTGGATATTTTCCACCTTCACCTTTGGGTATTGCATATGGGCAGCAAGGAGGAGTGAGGGAAGATCTTACATGAGATGCTTTGAGGGCTAAAAATTTTATAGAGAAGATCAGGCAGATCCGTATACAGGTACAAGAATCACTGTAGAAGTCACATGAGAAGTATAAGGTCGGGAATGATCAACACATAAAAGAGAAATCATTCAAGGTTGGAGACAAAGTATGGCTACAGTTGAAGAAGGAGAGGTTGCAGGGCTTGATAAGAAAAATCAAGGCTTTGAGGTATGGTCCCTTTGAGATACTGGAAAATGTGGGTGAAAATGCATATCGACTCAGTTTTCCACCATATACGTGCATTTACTTAGATGTGAATGTAGATAATTTGAAACTTTATGATCCTTCCATGCCAGATCAGGAAGAGGAACATGTCCTACCTTCGGTGGAGTATTTGGCACCAGATGCTCAGGCAAGGTTGACAGAAGATACATTTTTTCAGAGGAGGTCAAGAACTACAAGCTAGGGGCATCATGACCTTTGGCAGGTTGGATTTAAGGGACAAATTCCAGGCAAAGCTAAATGGTACACCAGAGAGAAGATGGAGGAAAAATTTCCTCACTCGATTCAGTAAAATCTTTTTGGGACTAAAATCCTCCCCAAATGGGGAGGTGTGATATATATTGGATTAGTATATTGTTTTCATCCATCTCGATGCATTTGGAGTGGAAAAAAATGGAGGAATCAGCTCACGAGACCATTTTTATGGGCAGGACCCAGTTTGGCAAAACGAGGTCTCAAACCTTCCGGGAGTGTTTTGAGGCATCAAACGACGTTTTTGGGGGATAAAAATTTGTTGCTCTCATTAGAGGAAATTTCAGCCTACAAGTGGCCTCCGATGGAAAAATAGTAAAATAATAGCTAAAATAATAAAATAATATTTATAAAATTTGGAGGGAAAAGAAGAAAACTACTTTTTTAATTGTATTTTTAACTTAGATTATAGGTTTACTCAAATTTCAAGTATAGACACTCGTTGGATGCATAATTATATTTCGGATCCAACGAATATCGATTATGCATATTTTCGAGAAGACCCACATTGACAAAAATTGCAGATGCATTAAAAAACATGTTTATACTTTCGAGAAGACCCACATTGATAAAAACTGCAGATACATTAAAAAAACATTAATGTATCTGCAGATACACATACTTTCGAGAAGACGCACATTGATAAAAAATGAAGATATATTAAAAAAACATGTTTATACTTTCGAGAAGACCCATATTGATAAAAATTGTAGATCATTAAAAAACATTAATATATCTGTATATACATTTTCGAGAAGACCCACATTGATAAAAATTGCAGATACATTAAAAAAACATGAATGTATCAATAGATACATTAATGTTTTTTAATGTATCTGCAATTTTTATCAATGTGGGTCTTCTAGAAAGTATGCATGATGGGTACTCGTTGGATGCGGAATTTAATTCTACATCCAACGAGTGTCTACATTTGAAATTTGAGTAAATCTATAAGGAGATAAACCAAAAATACAATTAAAAAATTATTTTTTCTTCTTTTCCCTCAAAAATATTTATATGTACCTCTTTTTAAATTTAAAGGTTTTGTATTGGTTTACATATTATGACATGGAAATTACTTGAAAATTTCATGGGGAATTTTAGGATGAAATTTCATGGGCATGTGACATCATTTCATGCTATTCTACACATAGAGATATTTCTGATGGTGCAAGAAATGTGTCAATCGGAGTTCGTATGCAAAATTCATGCCAGTCAGAAGTTGACCTTCCTGTTTTCACACCTATAGTTCGAGAGGATGCCACGTCAACCCCAATTATTCATGGAAAAGGGGCTAGCCACGTGTTACACTGAAATTTGTCACCATGACATTTTAGTACTCCCTTGGAAGTCTACAATATCAAAGTTCGCAAAGTCAAGCCTTGAAACTAAGAGAAAAGCTCATAAAAGCCTTAAAATTTTGGTACCGCACTTTCTCCTAGTTTTGCCTGCGGTCCCACACTTTTTGGCTATAAATCATGCGTAGCCAAGCGCACTTTCTGTTTATTAAAAGTGTGGACCCCTGTAAAAGATTAAAAAAGGCGCAAGTAAAATCTAGAAGCTCAGTTAAAGTAATTTTTAGAAGCTTCTAGAAACATTCTTGCGGTGGAAAGTATGCTCCTTGCATGTTCATGCATCCCATCCAATAAGGAGCTAACCCCATGATGTAAGGAACTAATCCCTTTGAAGGAGGATTCTATCCCTTCTTGTGTGGAGCTGTAACCTCCTCTCTTTCAATATAAAAAGAGGCATAGGGCAGCCTCAAGTGGTTACCAATTGATGAGTTGAAGTTTTAGTATTGTTGGAGACGAAGTGCTGTTGAAACTTAGACCCTTTTAGCTGAGATTTCATGTGGGAAGGATTACATACCTGTATGTATCTCGGTTGGAAGAGTGCAAGGCTGATCAGAGTAAAGGAAACGCCTGTTCTAGACCCCAGGAAGGCTTGTATGACATCAAGGCGGACACGGTTGTAAGGCTCTTCCTTATTTAAGTTAATACAAATAAATCCGTTTTTCTCAATAAGCTGTCAATTGATTGGTTTATTTTATGGATTCCTTGATCACCATAATGGATATGATTTATGAATATATGCTATGCAGGTGCTATTTGATGTTTGTTTGTTTGTGATTGCAGATCTTCGAAGATAACTCTTTCGGGCGACTGAAGGACTACTACTACAAACAAGTGTTGGATTAAAGGTAAGATCGTTAAACCTTTATAGCATTTAATTATGAATCGCAATATATCTAGAGAAAGATAGTTTTGTTTGTCTGTTTGTTTCTAGTTGTTTGTAGGACACTTGGGAGGTCTGTCTTATCCACAAGAACGACTTATCTGTCCAACAAAATGGCGACTCCACTGGGGAAGGATTTGAGCTTTGATTTCTTTTACTGTTGATTTATGAATTTATGTTTTCTGATTTTGATTGATTTGTACTGGCTTGGATAGTTAATCCCTGTAGAATCCCTGAGGATTCTTTGAGAATTTTTTGTTTTTTCTCTTGTTTTCTTGTTTCCGCTCTTTTCCTTTAGAGACAGTGCGGGAAGTTCTGCACTTTTCCTGTACCCACAATGCAGGACCACACTAGATTACACTAAATCCTGCGGACTCTATCAAATTTTTTGAAAAATATTAAAATCCTCTTTTCTTGATTAGTTTTTTAGGTTCTCAGTGATTACCCAGACCTGTATCTTCTGTCAAAAAGCCTTGGTTAAGAGTTTGTTTCAGAATTTTTATTTTTGATTGACTTTCTGAAATATTTGCATGTTATAATGATTTTTGCTTTGTCTTACATCCCGCTCAAAGATTAGAAACCTTGGTATGCCTTTAGATCACTGGTATTCTCTTGTTTTCTTGTTGAGTCTGACATCATAGCAAAAATTGTTTTATGAGTTTTAGATCCTATTTTTCTCATTTGCAAGTCGTTAAAGCTTTTGTTAATAAGTTTGTAATTTCACTTAAAAAATGAAAATTGGATGTTTTTTCAAGTTCTTTTTTATTCAAGAAAAGAATTTCTTAGTTAGATCACAAGCTAAGTAAGGCATCCTTAAAATATTTGAAGTTTTAATTCAGATTTAGTCTTAGAATTTTTAGATCTCAATTTTAATGTTTTTTAGCTTTGAGTGCTTTTCTAGAAATTGTAGTGCCTTTTGAAGAAAAAAGTTAGTTTGCAGTGCCGATCTTGAACAAAAAGGGATTTTTATTGAGCATAGATCATTTTGAGTTCTCATTGAAATTAGATTTCTTTACATTTATTCTTGTTTGAAGGAAAGATTTGTTTTTAAAAGATTGCATTTCTCAACTCTTCCTTTAGCTAGAATTCATTGAAAGAAAACGGATTGTTTCTCATAATAGATGCATTTTTAGTATGATTTGAGTCGGGTCATTCATATCATCAGTTTCACTTTCGCACCTATACTCCTAAGAAACAGCCTTATAAAATCAACGCTTAAATTAAAATTAATCTAGTAGCTTTTATATTTCTAGGGCTCTTTTCACCAATATAGCTTAGGCTAGTGTCTTGGAGTAGGGAGTAATTAACTCTCCAAGACAGTTAAAACAAACAAGTAGTTAATCTTGCAGTAGAAAAAAATCCAATAGTCGCTTGTATGCTCTGGGAAGCTCCTCTTAAAGGAGTCAAGCATGAGGTCATATATGAACCAGTGAGATAATCAATTCTATCTCATTGGGAATGATAGAATATTTGCGCGTATTAACAATGATAAACCTCGAATAGACCATTGTTGAGGAGCCTGGGGTCACTTGTCGGTATACCTTGGATTATTTCAAGGAGCCTTCAAGGGGATTGAGCTTTGTTACTCTGCCCTTGTGCATATGTCAGACCGTAGACTGTTCTCCCAGGTATATTAGTTCCTGTTGGTAACCATAGTGACCATAATCTTACGGTTTTTTCCTAAGGTGAAGGTGGTGGAAAGATCCCACTGTACCTGAAGCAGACGTCGACTAGACTCACTTGGACTCTCCAGAGGGTTATCTTCACTCGAGATGGTTTAAGTAGAGAAAATTGCACCAGTATGTTTCATTAAGCAAGTTGTCGGGGTAACTTTTCCAACCGCCATTTCTGCATTAAATACTACGACGTTGAATTTCATCACCAACTAGTGTTTTTAGTGTGAGAAGTTACTGTTTGTGTGTGGTTTGATCTCCTAGATTCTTAAGTGTGTGATTCATTTGTTTGTTTCCTTAGTGACTCTAGGAGTTTTCATTGAAATTTTCATTTGATTGCGTGTGATTAATAATTTTTAATCGTGGCTGAATTACCGAGACAATTGCTCAGACTTCAGGGGAAGCCCCCTGAATATACACCAAGCCAAATTGAAGGGCTGCGAGCTCTAGTATCGCCTACGGACAGTAGAATTAGATCAAAAAAAGCAGGAGAGTCATCTATAGTTTTTCATCCTGATTATCAACTACAAAAAATAGAGCATATTCAAGAGCCGATTTCAGTTTTCGAGCTTACTAGTAGTATTTCTCCTTCCAGTGAATTCGCTGAAGAGCCTGAAATTTCTGAACCTGACACTGAACCTGTTGTTTTGGAACCATCTTCAGGATTTGTTACTCCAACTTCTAGTAATCCTGGTTCACCTAGGGTAAGGCATATTATTACTGGAAATCTTCCTTCTAACCTCATTTCCATTGAAGAACTTGTCAATCCAGACGAAGAAGTAACTCTTCCCGAAACCCAACAGACTTTGAATCTTAGGGAGCGTGAATCTATATTCTACAGTCCTTTTAGAAGTGACGCTTGGTATTTTTCATTGACAGATTTTTTAGAGAACCCGGGTCTTAGTTTTTCACCACCCCGAATTCCTTTTCATCCTACACCAAGGGGTTATTATCCTTCAACAATCATGTCAAGTGAGTCATCTATGTTTTCCCAATCACCGGAAACATTTTTATACGGTGGTCCTTCTGTTCCTTCGGGGTACCAGTCACTTTCTGGTACTTTCTCAGGATCAAATGCTCAACCAACTGAACAAGTGTTATCAACTAGTAAAAATGGAATTAAAACTGAAACATCGAACGCAGAGCAAATTTTTATGATGTCTGGTAATATTCCAAATCCTCAACCTCAAGGTAGTCAGTTATCGCCTGGGGGGCAACCTCAAGGTAGCCGGGCCATCGCCGGGAGTGCCTCACCGTAATTTTCCACTACTTTACAAACCCAGAATATATTATTTTCATTTTGAGAACAACCCCGCGATTCCGTACATACCTCAAGGTTATCAACCTCAAGGACAATACATACCCTGCTGTCAACCCTATATTCAGTACGTGCCTCAAGGTTATCAACCTCAAGGTCAGTACCCAACTCAAGGTTTCCAACCGCCTTCCGCTCAATCATTTTTACAAGGAGCTAGAAATTTACCACTTAATTATCAACCCTACGTTCAATCAAGCTATGGTCCTTCATATGTACAACCTTCTACGAGTCAATACCCCAGAATGAACATGGTGTGGAATCCATCGCAAGTTCAACAGACTATGCAACCTAATATGCAGTTACCCAATCAACTTGGACAGCCTTTAGTTTCTGGTCCAACCCAACAACCTGTTTAGCCTACTGTTCAAATCCCTGCACCTGGTTCTATTTAGCAGCCTGGGCCCAGTACACCTCAGACTCCGCCTCAAACTGTTTCAATTACTGCAACCTCTGTTCAACCTACAACACCTGTTTCTAGAGTATTTGTAGTTCCGGTTTCTTCTATCCCTGCATCAGTGCAAATTCCTCAAGCCTCTGTACCACAGTCGAGACCTACAAGTCAAACTACGGCCCATATGCCTACAGGACAAGCTGGTACAAGTATGATTGTCTCTAGTCAACCTCATTTTACTTATCAATCGTACCAAGGAAAATATCAAATTGGTCAAGCTACACAAAATCCAGCGTATTAGTATCAACCGTACCCTAGGTATGCTTATCAAATACCTCAAAAACCCTAGTATGGTCCAGTTAATCCTGGTTACCTAGGAGGTTACACGATTCCAAATGCACATCTGATTCCAGGATATCCTGACTATCCTCGTCCTGGCACTGGTTTGATCACTTAAGGTTATCAAGACCCTAGTCATCGGTTACCATTCATAGCAACTTCAAATTTACCGGATCTGTCGCGCCTTACGAACGATCTATTTTTTATTTTCCATATTGGTCGCCGATGCCTAACAAGTTGCCTAGTGATATTCCGAAATTTGAAGGTAAGTCAGGAGAAGACCCATCTAATCACGTTATGACTCATCACCTCTTGTGTGCATCCAATTCAATAGTCGATGATTCTATTCGATTACGTATTTTTCAGAGAACTCTCATTGGTCCAGCTGCCAAATGGTACATTGAGTTACCACGCAACTCTTTTAATAATTTTAATGCATTAGCTACTGCTTTCTTAACCCATTTTTAGTTGCCTGTCAGAAACAAAAATGGCATAGAATTGCTGACTTCATTAAAGCAGTCTACGTCTATGTACATATCTGATCACATTCATGAATGGAGACGTAGAAGGCATTTAGTGAAAGTATTTATTCCTGATCAAATTTTGGCTGAATAGTTTATTAAATTGTTATTGCCCAAAATTACTGAATATGTGGCCAAAGGAAGCGTTGTTATGGAAGAGAAAGTTATTTCTCACGTTCAGTACCTTGACCTTGTCTATACTTAGTCAAGTACTATGTATGATAAAATCCCCGATTTACCAACACCTGGTCAGTTAACTGCAACTCATTCTGGCTCTCATGCCACTGATGGTGTAATTGGTTCTATCAGTACTGGTAAGAGTAAGAAGAAGTCTTCCAAGACTACTTCTCCTATTATCACTTTACCCAATTCACCTAAAGGATATTCTTCCCTTGAAACTTCCACCGATATCCATGTTGTAGAGACATCTACGACTAAATCTAAAACCAGTGGTAAGAAGAAAGGTAAGAATAAAAAGAAGAAATCTTGAAAAGAGAAAAATGATACAACTAAACCAAATGACGAAAAACGTAAACCTCGATATCCTTGTCTCATCTGTGACCATGATCATTTTACAAAAGAGTGCCCGCATAGAGCCGAGGTATCAAAATTCGTTAAGGGTTCGCCTATAACTGCTTTCTTAAAGGATCCCTTTCCCACTCAAGATAGTAACATTGTTGGATCTTCCTCCAATCCGGTTGAGGATATTTTCATGGTTGCGACGCGATCGCAAGATTACGGTAGTAAAAATACTGGTAAAGAAGTAGAAACATCCAATTCTGCATCGACTATATCTCCCTCAGTTTTTGATCCATTACATATCGAGAAACAAAATCCTGATTTAGTGATTAAACCGCCTACAAAAGGTGTACTTCGTAAATCATCTTTTAATCCACATGTGAGAGCTGCTCAGAATTACAATATTGTTGAATATTTGGCAATTTCCCCTTCAGCAATGTTGGCTTTGGAAGTATTGCAATCATGCCCATCCGAAAGAAAATTACTTTGGTCAGCCTTAGGAGCCGTAGATCTCCAGGATTCGAACCTCATGATCTTCAATTTAGAAAATTTTATGTCGCGCCTACCTCATCAAATGGCTTTTCAGATTCTGGTAATAGTAAAAAACAAGCGTATCTTTCATACTGTTGTTGATGAAGGGGCTTCTACGTGTATAATGTCGATAAAATGTTGGAAATCGCTTGGTTCTCTGACAATCAACCAATCACCAACTATTCTCAAAGAATTTGATGGAAGAGGTTTTCAGCCATATGGTATTTTAAAATATCTACTAATAGAGGTCGAAGGCAAAGTGGTTAATCTAGATGTGGAGGTGGTTGATGCCCCTCTGGATTATAACCTTCTCCTAGGTCGCAGTTGGTCTTACACTATGACTGTTGTTGTATCATTGATCTTTCATCTCATCATATTTCCTCATAAAGGAAAGATCGTTAAGATAGATCAGCTCTCATATTATTCATCCGACCCAACCTCTATTGATAGTATCCAAAATATAGGAAAATCGACTATCCCTTATAAGGATGTTGGAGTAGGTTTGATTAAAGATTCAGCTCTACTGGGAACTTTTTCCCTGCCTCCTCCCAACGTACAAACTCCTATTTCTAATATCAATATGATTACATCAAGTACTATTTCCTTTGATGATCCTTGGATAGTACCTTCAGAATCAGAATTGGATTCTTTCGAGGGCCCAATGCTTTTGAGTCCTTTTGAGATAGCATATCAGCAAGTACAGTCATTTTCTGATACCCCTTCAACCGAATATCATCCAGTGAATGTGATCAATCAGGAGTCATTTTCAATATCGAGTTTAGCTTCGACACTAATTACGGATCCTGCTCAACAATTTTTCCATACTAATGAACATATTCGTGAATTCTTATCGGTAGATGAATTACCATGGGAATATCTATACCATAGGTCTTCATTTCCTGATCTCGATCATTTTGAAAATGATTTTTCCTCCATTTTTACCACTGATTACGTCAAAGAACCTCAGAATCCTCTCTCACATGCCGATTCTAAATTTAATTTAGAAAATATTTCTACGACGGTTCCTCTTGACATTTCAATAAAACCTAGAATTGTTGAAAACATTCACATAGGTGCTTCTTGTACGCCTGAAGAAGTTCAAGCATATAAAGCCTTGTTTCAAGAATTCCACGACATCTTTGCCTAGTCATATGAATAAATGCCAGGAATCAATCCGTCAATCTTTGTACATGAAATTAAGACATACCCAGATTCCAAACCAGTCAGACAGAAATTACGTCAGATTCATCCGAGAAAAGCTACCGCTATCAAAGCAAAAGTTGAAAAATTACTTTGTGCGGGTTTTATTTATCTGATCTCGTTAACAGACTGGGTATCTAATATTGTTTTAGTCAATAAAAAACAAGGAAAAATAAGAGTATGTATCGACTGTAGGGATATAAATCGAGCTTGTCCTAAAGACAATTATCCAACCCCTTACATCGATCAAGTTATCGATGATTGTGCTGGAAGTGAAATGTTCTCGTTCATGGAGGGATTTTCCGGCTATAATCAAATAAACATACTCCCTACAGATCAACCTAAAACAACTTTCATTTGTCCATGGGGAACTTTTGCTTATCGCAAATTACCTTTTTGCCTTAAGAACGTTAGCGCCACTTTTCAAAGGGCCATGTCTTATGCATTTCATGACATTAAACATATTGTGCAGCCCTACCTCGATGATTTTCCTGCTCATTTTTCACACAAAGCAGATCATATTACTCATTTAGGAGCCATTTTTATACGATGTAGGCACTATAGGATTCGTTTGAATCCTCACAAATGTGTTTTCTGCATAGAATCCGGACGATTATTGGGATTTATTGTCTCAACGGCAGGCATTCGTGTCGACCCATCGAAGGCTGAGGTAATCATCAATTTACCTCCTCTTTCTACTCTTTGCCAACTCCAAAGTTTGCAAGGGAAAGAAAATTTTTTACGTCGATTCATTCCTAACTACGCTGAGTTAATGAAAGGTTTCACTAGGTTGTTGAAACATAACATTCCTTTCATTTGGGATGAGGTCGCTGATAGATCTTTTGATGCTTTGAAAAATGCGTTGACCCATGCACCGTTACTGCATCCTCCCAACTACAACCAAGATTAATTTTTGTACCTCACTGCTTCCGATTCCACGATAGGGATGGTTTTAGTTGAGGAAGATGAATTCCATAGTGAACATGTGATTTACTATCTTAGTCGAAATTTGCATCTGACTGAGATCAAATACTCACATGTGGAGAAATTGGCCTTGGAAACTGTTCAAGTTGTCCAACGTTTTCGTCACTACATACTTTTACGCCAAATGACAGTGATCTATGATTGCAACCCTATGATGTACATCTTGACCAAACAATTGCTAGGGGGAAAATACTCCAAATTTATTGTTATCCTGTAGGAGTTTGATTTGGAGTTTGAAAAGTCCAAATCTAAGAAATCATTGATATTTGCTGAACTTATGTGTGATTTCCCACGTACTGATACAGAAACTGTGGCGGAACAACCAATCGCGGATGAATCCTTGTTTCTTATTAGTACCATTGATCCATGATATGGAGATATTATTGTATATCTTCAAACCCAATCTTTTCAGCCTAAGCTTTCATGGTCACAACGATGAAAAATTCATTTCCAGTCTCAACAATATCACATTTTCGGCGACACACTCTACCGTCATGGTGCGAACTCGAGTTTTCGACGTTGTCTAACTCATGACGAAGTCGAAAAGGTTTTAAATGACAATCACTCCGGATCATGTGGCGGTCATATGTCTGGGTACGCCACAGCCCAAAAGATATTGCGCGCAGGTTATTTCTGGCCATCCATGTTTAAAGATTGTACTTACGCGGTCCGAAAATGCCATAATTGTCAAATATTCGATCGAAAAATGCGTGCACCACCTGCTCCTCTTCACCCCATAATTGTTGTCGGTCCTTTTGCAAAATGGTGCATCGATTTCGTTACATGTAACCCTCACTCGGTCGGGGGGCATGGGTACATTATTCTAGAAGTAGACTATTTTACCAAATGGGCCGAGGCGATACCTACATTTGCGACAGATGGAAAAAATGCAGCTACTTTCGTATTCAATCATGTGATTGCTCATTTCGGTGTACCCCAAATGATAATTACTGATCACGGGAGCCATTTTTCGAAATATCATGATGACCGAGTTAACATACCAACTTGGCCTGTGCCATGACAGTTCTACACCATATTATCCACAGGCCAATGGTTTAGTTGAAGAGATTAATAAAGTTTTAGTCACCATGATTAAACGAATCATTGGAATTCATAAGTCAAATTCGCATACCATGCTCTTTTCAGCACTTTGGGCATATCGAACCTCAGCAAAAACATCGACAGGTTTTATCCCTTTTCAACTGGTCTATGGTTTAGAAGCGGTATTACCCACTGAATGCGAGATACCATCACTCCAACTAGCCATAGAGTTATTACCAGAAACTTCTGAAGAGGAGAAACATTTTTTATACTTGGCTCAATTAGATGAGAATCGGCGCACCACTGCATTAGCTACCGAGGCTCATGCGAAAAGAATGAAAGCTCAGTATGATAGAAGTGTTACCACTCGTAATTTTTCAGAAGGAGACCTAGTTTTGATTTATGATCAAGCCAACGATAAAATAGGGGCTGGGAAATTTTAACCCATGTGGCATTGTCCTAATATTGTCAAGCGGCAGCTTGAAAAAGGGGCCTATGAATTAACTGATTTTGACGGGGTCTCTTTGGGTAAACCCAGAAATGGACTTTATCTGAAGAGATATTATGTTTGACTTCGTGTGGAGATCTTCTCTGTATATTAGTTACTTTCTAGCTGGTGTGCTATATATTAGAAACGTGTGCTTAACGTAAGTGTGCTCTTACTATTATTCCCGCTTATCTGGATACTTTTGATATCGCAGATGTCAACGTCCTTTCAAAAGTATATTGGTTTCGCTGATGGCGCTTGTTGTAGTACAGGAACATCTCTTCCGCAACTTGGGTTATTTACTCATCCACTGATGAGTTAGTATCGATGCATGGGGTAAGTCTCAGTCAAACGACGAACAATATTGCCGAATATAGTGCAGTTATTGAATTATTATCGGAATCCATTTCATTTGGAATTTGGAGTTTTATCATTAAGTTAGATTCTAAACTCGTTGTATTACAGTTAAATCAAGTATATGCCATTAGAAATCCAGTATTATTAAGATTATTTTTAAGGGTTCATCTCTTGGAACGAGAGTTCGATTATATTGAATATCAACACATTTCAAGAAATTTAAATACATTAACAGATGCAATTGCTTCTAATGTTATAAATAGACATTTGCGATAACAAAGTAACAAATCAACATTCCATAACATGATTGGACAGGTAAAATGGAAATAATAATATATCATAGTATAGATGTAGTGTTCAAAAAATAGTACATCGTCTTCGATCATAGGCTCAAAACGCCTTATGATCAGAAAAAAGTGATACAAAAATGAGTCTACAAGTCAATCATCCACTATCCGTGGTGATGATCACAATAATACACCACTTCTCGTGCCACCCTAGTCAAAAACCTCCTAAATGGACTAGGAATACCTATGACATATCTCTGTAGATGGAGCGAGATATCATCTATAGTAGTCTCAGGAATATCTATAGTGAGCCGCTCCAAATGGTGCTCTAAATCACTCAGGATCTCTACAGTTTGATCCTGTGGGGGTGGTTGCAGAGAATGGCTGGTCAAGTTGGACCCACATCTGCATTTGAGAATTTTTGTTATCAGTTTTGGAAGATTTAAAAACAAAATAAAAATTAGAAATTAGAAAATGTCAAAAGAGATTTTTTACCTGACTCATCCCACTAAGCTCCTGGAGGAAGGGGTATCTCCTGGTCACCACAAAAGTCCATGCCAGCATAAGGAAAATCCTCTATAACAAAAATTTGGCGTTCCAACCAATGAAAGTATGTAGAGGGAAATCGCACAATCTCCCCACCTTCACTGTGGCGGGCCATAAAAGCAACCCAACGAACCATCCTAGGCTCTCAAGGCCGACCAACATCGATAGGAATATGCTGCGGGGCTAACATGGGGATCCTCTCTAGAGTAAAGGTGACTACAATGGACCCATATTCAAAGTTTTTTAGCTTCCCATTCTTTGCTCTGGTAAGTTGGCCTTTCACATTTGCCAACACTGCTTCGCACTAGTTGAATATGGTGCCTCGAAAGCAATCTACTGCTATGCGCATCTGAGAACCAGTGGCTACATGCAAAGCTGCACTTCCACACAACTTGACAATGGTAAAAGCGATCACTTTCAGCTCTGGATGGATGATAGTTTTTATGTCAATCCGTTTTTCCTGGGGATTAGCCTCATCGTTGCAGAACTCTAATTATAGGCTGGCAACAGACTGGCCACCTGGCCTAGCCCCAAAAAGAGATAATGGTTTGCCTCTCTTGGAAAAACCAATCAAAAAATAGATGTCTTTCAGCTCAATCTCGAGCCGGTGACCTCTGATCACAAAACACTGGTCCTGAACATCCCATTTACTTACCAGCCAAGTAAGAAGATCCACTTGAGCTCTCATGCCACTGATAGCCCAAAATTTGTAAAGCCCGCATGCTCTTAAAGCTTGCAAAGTAGGTTGATGATTTATCGCTACTTCATCTACCTCTTCGTGCTCCCGTTCTCGCCAAATAAGCATTGTAGATATCCTACAACAAGTAAAATGAACGATTAGAATCATTTTCAAGCAAAAAATTTGGGTAATTTAGGAAGAAAATATGTTTTTGAATTTGTCACGGTGCCTCCACACTTTACGGTCAAGGACAGTGCGTAGATACGCACGGGCCCTGTGTTAAGAGTGCGGGGCCCCGAAATTTTTCTTTGTAGAAAAATGTCGGGGTCCATAGGTACCTAATGCATTAGGTGTGGACCTCCGAGGGCGAATTTTTTGGCATATTTTCCTCCCAAAAATGAAATTTTGACCCTAAATTAAAAAATTGAATGGATGAAATGCAAGATAAGGAGGTTGTGGATTACCTAAAATAGACGGTTTTCGATTCCGGCGGTTGGTTTGCCCAGAATCTTCTCCGAAGCGGTTTTTTCTCAGAGCTCTAAAAACTTTACTCCAAATTCAAACGGTAAAAATGAACTTGAAAAACTCCTTTTTATAAGTTTTTTCGAATAGATGAATTTTAAATTTGCTTATTTTTCACTTTAAAAATCAGTTTTTCAAACTATTCTTTTACTATTGAAACATGTATGTTTAATTTTTCAATTTTTTGTGCAGAATAATGGATTTTTCAAGAAAAATGGTCATTTTTGACGAAGACTAAACTTTTATCACTTTTCGGGCTCTTTAAATTTTATGAAAAAACAAAACCATGGAGTCCTCTTTTAAGCCCTTTTCAGGCTCTCTAAAAATGAAAATATCGCCAAGTGCTTAACTATTTGATCTCGTTAAAGTAAATAAACAGTTGCCCCTTTAGTATAAGTTTACCCCTTTTCCGAAATGAAATGGAATATTTACGAAAAAGGTATACGTTGACTAATCATGGTCAATAGAGTTCTCTCTTGCATTATTTTATCCTTTTTCGGGCCTGAGAGACTAAATTTACGAAAAATAACACCCATGGAGTTTTCTTAAGTTTTTTCTTCTGACTCCCTAAAAATGAAAAACATCGAGTTTCTCCTATACTGGACTCGTTAAAATTTAACAGTAAAGGACCTGTCGATTACAAACAGGAACGGACCACTCCTTCTTAGGGTTCGATTTTAAACTAAGTTGGACTCATCCGAAGGATGAGCTTATAAACAAGCAAAGGTTATCCTCCTTAAGCTTGTCAAAAATAGAGAGGTACTTGCCAGAAATGGTGGGGGAAAATAGAGAAAAACAGATTCATTTGTTACACTTTGATTTATAAAAAGCATTACACCACTCTTGAACATGACACTTTTTGTCGCACTTCCACCTGGGTTGGGAAATCCTTTGCCTATCAGTTAATCAAACCACATCGAAAGTCTTCAACCAGTTTCTAGGTATTAGCTTAGGGCAACTGTCACCAAACCATCTGTAGTGTCATTATGTGTTCAAGAGGATAGTCAAACAAACCATTCATCTGCAAACACTTGTCTCCATTCGCCTTGACCATCCCTGAGTCAGTCCTTGCAAAAAATTTCTTCAAAACTTGATCTATGGTTTCGTGTCATGAGCTTGCTTACGACGGATCTCTTTTTATCGACGACAGCTCATCATCTAGGAAGTTGATATAGAATCTGTCAGTACCTTGGAATCTGCATGCCTTAATGGCAGGTTTCTCGCCTTCAACGACAAGTTACATCATTGACCTTCGATCGAACGATTCCGTGAAATGTTCGACTTCAAATCACTTATTCTCATTTCGTGGATTGTATTGAGTAATTTGAGAGCCATTGTCATTATTGGTGGTTTCTCTCACACTTGTTAACAGTTCACATCATTGACTGGTAATCAAGTGGTTTCTACCATGTTCGACTTCAACACATCTAATCGCATGGATAGAATCGTACTAGTTCAGGAAGCAGAAATCAAGACCCTGGATCTAGTTTCCACCATCTAGGCTGCGAGGAGTTTTATTATTCATTATGCAGTAGACAATTCATTACAGATGGCTGTGCCCATGATGTGTCTACACTATTGATGTAATATTAAAATCATTTATTTATCAGAACAAGTTTAGTTAGTTTTGATCTGAGTATGGGAATGCCTACCTCAGCGATGATATATATGTATATGTTTTGCGTTGAATGTTTTTACAAGGTTACGACTGGGGTGTCCACAGGCTTATCCTTGAAATGATAAAGCACATCACTCTTTGAATATTCTCAGATTTCGCACTTTAGGGGGCAATTTGTTACACTGAAATTTGTCACCATGATATTTTTGTACTCCCTTGGAAGTCTACAATATCAAAGTTCCTAAAGTCAAGCCTTGAAACTAAGAGAAAAGCTCATAAAAGCCTTAAAACTCTGGTATCGCACTTTCTCCTAGTTTTGCCTGTGGTCCCTCACCTTTTGGCTATAAATCATGTGTAGCCAAGCGCAATTTCTTTTTATGAAAAGTGCGGACCCCTGTAAAAGGTTAGAAAAGGCGCAAGTAAAATCTAGAAGCTTAGTTTAAGTCATTTTTGGAAGCTTCTAGAAATATTCTTGTGGTGGAAAGTCCGCTCCTTTCATGTTCATGCATCCCATCCAATAAGGAGCTAACCCCTTAATGTAAGGAACTAATCCCTTTGAAGGAGGATTCTATCCCTTCTTGTATGGAGTTGTAACCTCCTCTCTTCCACTATAAAAAGAGGCATAGGGCAGCCTCAAGGGGTTACAATTGATGAGTTGAAGTTTTAGTATTGTTGGAGGCGAAGTGCTGTTGAAACTTAGACCCTTTTAGCTGAGATTTCATGTGGGAAGGATTACATACCTGTATGTATCTCGGTTGGAAGAGTGCAAGGCTGATCTGAGTAAAGGAAACGCCTGCTTCGGACCCCAGGAGGACCTGTACAACATCAAGGCGGACACGGTTGTAAGGCTCTTCCTTATTTAAGTTAATACAAATAAATCCATTTTTCTCAATAAGCTGTCAATTGATTGGTTTATTTTATGGATTCCTTGATCACCATAATGGATATGATTTATGAATATATGCTATGCAGGTGCTATTTGATGTTTGTTTGTTTGTGATTGCAGATCTTTGAAGATAACTCTTTCGGGCGATTGAAGGACTACTACTACAAACAAGCGTTGGATTAAAGGTAAGATCGTTAAACCTTTATAACATTTAATTATGAATCGTAATGTATCTAGAGAAAGATAGTTTTGTTTGTCTGTTTGTTGCTAGCTGTCTGTAGGACACTTGGGAGGTCTGTCTTGTCTGCAAGAGCGACTTATCTGTCCAACACCAAGTGATTATGATGTAAATGGAAGAATATATATTGTAACTCTAGTTAAGACTCGAGATAGTCAAAATTAACCAGTATTAGGCTATCGGGTTGTGTTATAACTAGGCCACTAGGAGGAAGAGGCATTCCATTCTTTCAAGAGAATTTTGTTCCATAGTTGAGAAAAGATAGCCAAGAGAGATAAGAGGTAGAGCATATAGAGAGGATATTTGTATTGTAGCAACCCACGAGCCACATACATTACTTCATTGTACCTGCAGCCATATTTCTATGTAGAAATTTGTTGAATAATGAAGATTTATTCACCGAGATTATCCTGATCACATACTAATTCGAATTCATATGCAACACATAATCTCTTCTTCAATCAATCATCAATTTGCGGAAATAGAAACAGTCGCATGCGCACATAAGCACAATATGTAATGGGGAAAGCTTATAGCTGAAAACCCCTCAGCTATTTTGTATATTATATGGAAAGAACATGTAACAGTACATAGCACAATACTCCTCACAAGTACTCAGTACTATCTCATAAGGTTACACACAAACTAGCTCAGTTTTGAACAAGTCACAGGTTCAAAACTCATCCACTAATTGCCTGCCTCTATTGCGCAATCAAGGCTGGTCTAATGAGAGATCCAAGGTTCGATTCTCCTTGGCTTGACAGCGCAATCCTCATGGGAAATTTCCTCCAAGTGTGGTGCAAATCTCATGCACAACTAATGTCACAACTGATAGCTATCTCAACCCTTTCATCTACCTCTTTCACTGGTCTCCACTGAACTGTCCATGCACTGTAGTGAACTGATGTGTTCTTGAGTTGAATAATGAGTTAACAATTAGTGAATTAAATAATATTTAATTCACTCCACTCATTACTAGTTGATTAGCTAGTTAAACTAATCTCAACTAGTTCAACTAAGTTAAACCGAACACAACTCCACCAACTCTCTCATCAACTCCACCAAACTTCTGCCACTGAAGTCCTAACTGAAGTCAACCATGCATGAGCTCACCAAACCCCTAGGAATAGCGTAATTCCTCTGTCAGATGCATGAGCCACTTCTGTAGCTCCAACTAAAGTGCTCCAAGAGAGTAAACTGAAGCTTAGAGTCCAAATATTATTAAGGGTAAATAATATTTGATCGACTCGTTTTTAGACAAAGGGCCTAAAAATGTACTTCGACTCCGTAGATGTTCAAAAATAGAGGTCCATATATTTTTTACCAACTTTAATTAATCATCCAAGAATAGTATACCGCAACTCCCGTACTCATAATATATGTCTAAAAATAGACATAGTCTAAAAATAGATCTTATGCTCAAAAATAATCACAGATCACTTAGTGAAGGCGACTTCATTTCACTAAGCTCCATCATCTTGTTGCATTTTCAACACTCCCTCTCAACAAGATATGGATTATCTGCAACCCCTATCCTGCCTCTGTGGAACTCGAATTTGCTCCTGGTGAGCGCCTTCGTCAGAATGTCAGCATCCTGATCCTCCGTGGGAACATATGACAATAACATGATTCTCCGCTGAACACAATCTCTGATATGATGGTACCTGATGTCGATGTGTTTGGATCTATCATGAAATACTGGATTAGCCGAGAGTTTAATGCAACTCTGGTTATCACAATAAATCATAGTAGGCTCCAAGTGCAACCCGAACAATCCAACGAGGATCTTCCTCATCCAAATAGCCTCGCATGCAGCCAAGCCTGGCCGCCGCGGTACCCTACCGTCGAATCGAGTGCCACTTCGGACCGCTTCCTCGGGCCGTACCGTAAACCCGCCGTCGACCCGATGCCAAAAAATACCTCCGCATGTGCCTTTTCGGCTCGCGCGTCTCGCCCAACCGTACCGGCCAGCTTTGTTTCGCTCATCCTCCTCCGCCACAAGCCATATCCCGATGTGCCTCTAAGATAACGCAACACATGCTTGCCTGCCTTCCAGAAGAGCTTGGTAGGCTTAACCATAGCTTGTGAAAGCTGGTTAACAACATAGCATATATCGGGTCGTGTATTGACCAGATACATAAGCGACCCCACCAACTGTCGATAAACAGTGGCATCCACTACCACCGCCGAAGTAGCATCCTCCTTCCTCCAACCTCCAGGAAGAGGAGTATCAACAGGCTTGCAGCCATTCATGTTGAACTTCTCCAGTATATCCCGGGCATACTTACCCTGAGAAACAAACAATCCATCACTGCGCTGCCAAATTTCCAATCCCAGGAAATAATGAAGGAGGCCCAAGTCCTTCATCTCAAACTCTCTAGCAAGATCCTCCTTGCATGAAAGTATCAACACCTCATCACCCGTCAAAATCAGATCATCTACATACAGTACAATGATCAGCAACTTCCCCTCCACCACAATCTGGTACAGGTTAGGATCCGCCTCACTCTTGGAGAATCCAAGTCCGGTGAAATAACTGTCTATCTGTGTGTACCAAGCACGAGGTGCTTCTTTCAACCCATACAGTGCTCTCTTGAGTCGGTAAAGATGCGACTCACTGCTGAAGATCTCGAAACCTTTAGGCTGCTCTATGTACACCTCCTCCTTAATGACTCCGTTGAGGAACGTAGTCTTCACATCCATCTGATGGATGTGCCATCCCATCTGCGCTGAGAGAGCTAGGATCGTCCATATGGAAGAGTACCTTGCGACAGGTGCAAAGGTCTCCTCATTATCGATCCCCTCGATCTGTGAGAAGCCACGGGCGACAAATCTCGCCTTGTACTTCTCCACACTCCCGTCAGCCGCCTGCTTCACTTTGTAGATCCATCGCGAACCCACCATTGATTTCCCCACCGGTCTTGGGACAATCTCCCATGCACTGTTCCTGACGATCGAATCATATTCTTCGATCATGGCATCAACCCATGCGGGTTCCTCCACAGCTTCCTCAAAAGAGGATGGCTCCGTCACAACACATTGACTCACAAGAGCCATGTATCCAGCGTACCGATCTGGTGACTGCCTTTGTCTGCGCTGTGATGTAGGTGGTCCTACAACCTTCTCTGCATCTCGAGCCAGTCGCTCAGCTTCTGTAGTGCGCATGCGCCCTCTGATGGTCGGCGCTGCATGGGTGGTTTCTTCCACCTCCTGAACTTCCTCTTGTGGCTGATCCACATCCGGAAGCTCCTCCTTAGGAACTAACAGCTCCTCATCTGCATGCAAGTGTAGCTCCCTCTCAAGCGAACACTGCATGGCTTTCTCCTCCTAAAATTTTATATCACGTCGCACAACAGTCTTGCGACTGTCTAACAAATACACCTGATAGTTGTGAGGTGTATCAGTGTACCCCACAAATATTCCAACCTCAGCAGTTGGATCCAGCTTCCTTCTCGCATCCTTCATCACATGCATGTAGACATGAGAACCAAAAATCCGCAAATGGGAAATATCAGGCCTCTTGCCAGAATAAGCCTCCTCTGGTGTACTCATGCCAAGAACCTTGTGAGGACAACGGTTCTGCACATACACTGTTGTATTGCATGCCTCAGCCCACAAGTGAAGGGGTAGGCCTTGATCATGCAACATCGCCCGTGCAGCACCCACGATCGTTTTGTTCTTCCGCTCACCCACCTCGTTCTGCTGTGGGTTATGGGGTGCGATGAGATCTCTCCGAATCCCTTCTGCGCTGCAAAAGTCTTTGAATTCAGCCGAGATTAATTCACCACCATTGTCGCTCCTAAGAGCTCTCAGCCCCCGACTTTCCTTACTGGGCCGCTCGAATTCGTCAAAACTTTGAAATGTCTCGATTTTCTTCGCATGAAGAAGATCCACTTCCGGGAGCAGAAATCATCACTGTACATCACATAGTACTTGTGCTTTGCCGTCGAAACTACTGAGAAAGGACCACACACGTCCGTGTGAACTCTCTCAAGGATCGTCGTGGTGCGACTATCCTTCTTGTGAAAGGTGGCTTTCACATACTTCCCCAAAGTACACCCCTTGCACTGATCTGACTGCGCAAGAGTGCCCTTAGGAAGCCCAGTAGAAATCTGCTGCAGGATCTTCAAAGCTCCGTGGTGAAGGTGGCCCAATCTCCTGTGCCACAGTTCGCCCTAATCATCCCGGCTCACCACTTCTCCCGCCTTGCATGCCATTGCTGCGCAGCCATCTACTTGCAATTGATAAAGGTTCTTGACTCGAACCCCTATCTTCCGGGTCTCACCAGTAGTCTTACTGCGCAGGAAGGCTTTTCCTTCGCTGAAGACCACATCATATCCCTTGTCTTCCAACATAGCCACATAGATCAGGTTCTTCATCAATCCTGGAACATGCAAAACTTCCTTCAATATGAAAGGTTTACCAGACTCCCTCTCAAAGGAAATGGTACCGATACCAGTCACACTGTATCTACCATCATCGCCCATCTCGATGTGCACTCCAAGATCTTTTTTCCTCTGCATCTGAAAATCGCATCTCGATCTCCGTGTCGAAATGACGCACCACCGTTCAAGAACCATACTGATCCCATCACACTTGAAACCAAGCACATCGCGGAAAAAAATATAGTTCTAATTGAGAAGCCAATGCCTCCCCACTAGCTGCAGATCCAACAACCTTCTTATTTTTCTTCTTCTGCGGACAATTTGTGGCATAGTGTCCGTGCTGGTGACAGTGAAAACACTTCACCTTGAACATGTCTTGCTTCTTGCCTTTCGCACCAGACTGAGAAGTTTTCTTGCTCTTCCCCTTCTTTGCTTTGGCATCCAAAGCGCAATTTTCTTCATCAGATACCTTTGATGAAGATCTGTCCCTGGTAGTCCTCCTTATCTCCTCATGCATGAGATCCGCCCAAAGTCGCTCCCATCCAGGAAACTTCTCCCGACCATTGACACTATCTTGATATGAATGCCAAGCCTTTGGAAGACCAAGGAGAGCCAGGTCTACGATATCCTCTTCTTCGACAGTCACCCCCAGACTTCCCAGCTCATCTTTGCATTGAGTGAACTTCGTGAGGTATTTGGCGATACTGTCGCCTTTCTCCATCTTAATGTTTCTGAGCTTATCTTTGAGCGCCAGCTTCCTTTGGTCGCTCTTACTCTGGAATAGATCTGTCAATGATTTCCACATAAAATATGGAGAAGCTTTTCCATGCAGGCTGGATACAATATGATCCTTGACGCCCTCCAACAGAATCCTTCGACATTTCGCCATCTTCTTTTGCCAAGCCTCTACTTCAGTAGGATCAGTGGGATTTTGGACATCCGTATCTACGAACTCCTTCAGTCCATTATCTTCTAATACTGCCTCCATGCGATCTTTCCATGCAACATAATTCGAACTGCCTTCAAGAGCATATTCGAGTCGCAAACCGTTGAAAGACATTTTCAACTCCGGCACCAAGAAAACAATCTGCTGCAAAATTCGAATTCCAAACTCAAAAACTCAACTACTTCTGGATTTGTGAGAAGAAATTATTTCTAGCACAGAGATTGACTGTAAGGGCATTTACTGGATATATCACCTTTCAGAGAAAGGATGGATCCAGAGGCTACCTAGCCCGTTACAGACTCTGTCTACCGAAATAATATTGTAATCACTGCAATAGATCCCGATGATTGATTCGCTCTGATACCATGTAGAAATTTGCTGAATAATGAAGATTTATCCACCGAGATTATCCTGATCACATACTAATTCGAATTCATATGCAACACATAATCTCTTCTACAATCAATCATCAATTTGCGGAAATAGAAATAGTCGCATGCGCACATAAACACAATATGTAATGGGGAAAGCTTATAGCTGAAAACCCCTCAACTATTTTGTATATTATATGGAGAGAACATGTAACAGTACATAGCACAATACTTCTCACAAGTACTCAGTACTATCTCATGAAGTTACACACAAACTAGCTCAGTTTTGAACAAGTCACAGGTTCAAAACTCATCCACTAATTGCCTGCCTCTATTGCGCAATCAAGGCTGGTCTAATGAGAGATCCAAGGTTCGAATCTCCTTGGCTTGACAGCACAATCCTCATGGGAAATTTCCTCCAAGTGTGGTGCAAATCTCATGCACAACTAATGTCACAACCGATAGCTATCTCAACCCTTTCATCTACCTCTTTCACTGGTCTCCACTGAACTGTCCATGCACTGTAGTGAACTGATGTGTTCTTGAGTTGAATAATGAGTTAATAATTAGTGAATTAAATAATATTTAATTCACTCCACTCATTACTAGCTGATTAGCTAGTTAAACTAATCACAACTAGTTCAACTAAGTTAAACCGAACACAACTCCACCAACTATCTCATCAACTCCACCAAACTTCTGCCACTGAAGTCCTAACTGAAGTCAACCATGCATGAGCTCACCAAACCCCAAGGAATAGCATAATTCCTTCTGTCATATGCATGGGCCACATCCGTAGCTCCAACTGAAGTGCTGTAAGAGAATAAACTGAAGTTTAGAGTCCAAATATTATTAAGGGTTAATAATATTTGACTGACCTATTTTTAGACAGGCAGTCTAAAAATAGACTTCGACCTGTATGTCTAAAAATAGAGGTCCATCTATTTTTACCAACTCGACCAATCATCCAAGAATAGCATACCGCAACTCCTAGACCATGCTCCATATGTCTAAAAATAGACATATGTCTAAAAATAGACTTTGCGCCAAAAATAGCCTACGGGCCCACTTAGTGAAGGCGACTTCATTTCACTAAGCTCCATCATCTTGTTGCATTTTCAACATTCTAGACAGAGAAAGAGAGCTAAGTGACCTAACCTTCCAGCTGGGTTTTCTCCTGAAAGAGTTTCCCAGAGAGCATATCTTGTGTCTTATGTGTGTGGGTGAGCTTATTTTGTCGTTCTCTATTTTTTTTCATAATTTCCATTAACATGCATGCACTAATTATAGTTAAATATACAAATCTATAATTTTAATAAAACTATAATAGTGTACAATTTAAGTATTTTAATATATTATTATCAGATCTGTTGTGACAAACTGTCTAATGGAATATCCATGACAGTTTACGGATAAAAAATCCATCTATACATAGGAATTTTATTATGCCAATGTTGGATCATGACACCCCTAGGGGTATTTTGATGATGTCAACCAAGGACACCCTCCTCGCTATGGTGTAGGGGTCATCCTCTACTTTAGTCGCTCTCACTTCATTCAGTGCCGCTATTCACGAGGCAAAGGCTCAAACAAAAAAGCTATTTTGCAGCTCTATGGTCCCCATTGGATGTAATGACCCCGGGTTGATTTTCCATGTAAATAATTTAAACCTAGGTCATGGGACACGTATTCCAAGTTGAATGGAGGGGAAAAAATTATAGTGGACATCACTTGGGATTTATTATTGGATATGGAGATTGACATTAACATTGACAAGGGAAAAAGGCAATAAATAACAATTAATTAAATAAATAAAGGAATATAGGAGAAAAGGAAGGTGAAGAGACAAGAATATTCTATGCCTATCTTGGTCACCCTTAGTTACTCTTGATCACTTCTTGGTTACTCTTGGAACATTTTAGTATTCTCTTGGGCATTGAGGCATTCTCACTTATACTTTGAGAGAGAGAGCACTTGGACAAAAGCAAGCAAGCAAAGGAAATCGGGGCAACGAAGAAGAAGTGATCAAGTGCTCAAAATTATGCTCGAAAATCAAAGTTGTCAGAATGGTGTGGAACTTGAACGACCGTGTATATTTCGTCGTTCTTAATCCGGCGCAACTCATTTTGTAGAAATCCGACACTGTATGCTTCAAGAAACGTGTTTTGTCCACTTTATCAAACATGCAATCTAAAAAAAAATGCAAGACAACCCAGTCAACAATTCGTACAACTGATTGGGCATTCATACGTGGCAGGGTAACTGTATAAGTTTGACTTAGTCAATGGTCTCCATGGGCGAATGGTTTTGTACCAAGTGGCACGATGGTATTGATTGTCTGTGGCAAGTTTTTATTGATGGATTCGATGGGAAACCACAGGCTTCCATGTGGCCCAACCAGGGACCGCCACATGAAAACCCAAGGGCCGGCAAAATATTGGGTCAAGTCCGAGAAGCAACAGTGAGGGTCGAACTCGTGACCACCGAGCACCAAGCACCAAGGCATACCATCATACCATTGCATTTGTTTCTTAATAAAATATGGGTGCACTATGGTTTTGTTTTCATATGGTTGGTGTGTTGGGGGGAGGGGGTCGGGGTCTAGTCCCAACCTTGGTGACCACGTAAAGGGCAGGGACCATGGGCTGGAGGCTAGCCTCGCACCCCCGCCCCCCACAACCATAAAATTTAATCCAACATGCGGAGCTTGCATGTGACCACAACGTATACCATCACAGAAACCACCAGAACTTCAACGACATTCTAATCGTTAACCACCACCAACACGCCATGTGTCCATGCTGAAAGTTAATGCCAACGGTTAGCCCTAACTGCACTACCTTTTATATATAAAAGCAATTGTATTTTACCATATTTCATATTATTTTAAATCTGGTTTTTATGCGTTAGAGGGAAAATTAATGCCCAGACAATTTCACCTTGTTTTTGGTGGAATTGGCACTCCGATAGCGCTTTTTAGGGCGAAATTGTGGGTTCGGTGCCAGATTTTGGGGAAAATGTGGATCAGATAGTGGAGAAACTAGGGGAAGTCATAACTTGATGAATTGTTGGCCAAATTCGATGCAGAATGAGGTCACACAAGCATTTTTGGGCATTTTGGAGCCGATGGAACAAGTTTCAGAGTTGTTTGAGCATTGCAAACACATGTAATCCCAGTTTTGAGCATAATAGAAGAGGGCCAAGCCATTAAAAGTTGGACCAAGGAGACGTAGCCCAGGCGGGGTGAACTCCTTCATCATGTTCTATTGTGTTAATGTTTATGGTGATGCTCATGTTTTTTAGATGTTGTTGTTCAATGTTTTGTTTATGTTATTTTTCTCATGAAATTCACATAAAAATACATAAAAAATCATTTTAAACTTGCAATTAACCTCACCATCCTCAAGCACTTTCTTTATATTCTGAATTGGATCTTATCACAGAAAAACTAATATTCCCATTTAGATCAAGTTGGTATTAGATCTCTAGGTTTACTTGTGCAAAGAAGGTTTAATTTGTTTTGCAAGTGTTTAAATGCTTACAAGGTTGAATCTCAAGAGAGGAGAAGGCAAGATTGTGGGTTCAGGTTCTCTAGTTGGAGCCAGGAGAAGGAGGGCACAACTTCCACAATCTCCACCACAAGATTCATCTCTAGTTGCAGTAGAAGCTTTAGTAAGCATGTCTCATGAAGGAGGAATTGAAAACATGTCAGAGGATGAGAAGGCTTTTAGGAAGGCTTTATTTGACATGACAAAGATGGTGAAGGTCCTCTATGAAGAGAGGAACACAAGGTTGTAGGGTGAAAGCTCCAGGCCTCCAAGAGGAGAGGATTCTCCAGGAGGACGAGGTAATGGAAATGGTGATAAGACACCATCTACTCCACCATCATCCTCACCACCATCTTTACCTTCATCTTCATCCTCTTCCACTACTATAACCCTTATCCATACTCATCAACATACCTCAAAAGGAATTGGTAAAAAACCCTTGTTAAAAATTGATATTAAATTTGAGTTGCCTATGTATAATGGTGAAGTGAATGCAGAGAAGCTTGACAATTGTGTTCGTCAGTTGGAGGTCTATTGCAGAATTCAAAACCTTCAAGATGATGATACAAAGATTCAACTAGCTTCCTTGAGACCGGAGGGTGCAACACTAGTATGGTGGGAAGCCAAGAAACAAGATGAAATTAAAAAACATGGTAAGATCTCACTCTCTTGGTCTAATTTCATTGCTGCAATTAAAAGGAAATTTTACCCTCTAGCATATATACAAAATACCATCATGAATTGGCAAAACTTCAGACAACTTAAGGGTCAAAGTGTGCAAGACCCCCAAGAATTTAGAAAAAGAGCTCTTATGTTAGGTGTTGATTTGCATTCACAAGACACATTGTTGAAGTATATAGGGGGTTTACATAGCTACCTAAGGCATACTATCCTTATGTTCAATCCCACTAGCTTAGATGAGGTTTGTGTGCAAGCCACTCACCTTGAGGCAAGAAGGAAAAATATTCCAGAAGAGGGTAAAAAGAAGCCATTTAAGCGTGGAGAGAAAGGAAAGGGTTTTAAAGGAAAGGGAAAGAAAAATGCATCTGCTAGAAAGGAAGGAGATAAAATGACATGCAAACATTGTTCCAAATAGGGTCATGATGAATACCACTATTGGAAGCTTCATCCAGAGATGAAGTCCAAGAAATTCAACAACAAGGGAAAAAAAACAACTGCAACCACTCAACAAGATTTGTGATTCGAATCGGGTGATGAAACTAAAATTATAGCCATGGGTATGAAGGAAAAATAATCCATTGCTAGCACTAGTTCATCAAATTGTCACACTAGTACTCCAAATGAAGAAAAACGAATTGAATTATTTCATGTGAGGGTTATATCAAAACATACAAAAATCAACACACTATTTGATAGTGGGTCTCAAGCCAAATTGATATTTGAAGACTTAGTCAAGTAACTTAATTGTGAAACCATTCCTCATCACAAACCATATCCATTGGGCTAGATATGCAAGAACACAAATTTTCAGGTTACAAGAAAGTGTATTCTTTGGTTTGCAATCACAACAAACTTCATTGACGAAGTTGAATTAGATGTTGTACTGCTTGATATTTTAGGAATTGTTTTGGGTAGTCCTTATCTCTATGATAGAAAGGCCATCTTATCTCACCATGAAAAAGGTACCACTTTTTCAAAAATGGCGTGGAGTATATTGTGAGAGCTTATTGCAAGAAACTAAATCTTTCAATAGTTAATGCAGGGAAAATGAAAAGACTAGTGAATTCAATCAAGAATTTTGTGCTGCTTATGATTAAGCCAAATAATGATGTTGATTATGAATCATTTAAAGGTTGTGATCCAAAGTTGAAATCTTATTTGATTGAAGTGGTTAATCAAAATAATGAGATGTTTTAGGAGCCAGAGGGGTTACCTCCCAGTAGGGGAACCCAACATGAAATACAATTGCAACAAGATTGTCCTCTTCCTAACATTGGCATGTATAGGATGTTGGTGATGGAGAGTGCTGAAATAAAAAAGAAAATCCAAGAGATTTTGGACAAAGGGATCATCCGACCAAGTACTTCGCCATGTAGGTCATCTATTGTGTTGGTGCCAAAGAAGGATGGAAAATGGTGCATGTGCGTAGATTTCCATGCATTGAACAAGATTACGGTAAAGAATCGTTATCCACTTTCTAGAATAGATGATTTACTTGATAAATTGAAATATGCAAAATATTTTACTAAGTTGGACTTAAGGAGTGGCTACCATCAAATTAGAATTTTTGAAGGTGACATTTGGAAGACGACATTCAAAACAAAGCAAGGTTTGTTTGAATGGCTTGTTATGCATTTTGGTTTATGTAATGATTCTGCTACCTTCATGCGTGTGATTAATGATGTTTTAAGGCCATTTCTTGATGAGTTTGTCATCGTCTACTTAGATGATATATTGATTTTCAGTAAATCAATTGATGAACATGTCATGCATGTAAGAAAACTACTTGATGTCTCAAGGAAAGAACATTTTTTTTTGAAGATGTCAAAATGTGAGTCTAGTAAAACTTCTTTGGTGTACTTGGGGCATATTATTGGAGGATGTGAGTTGAGGATAAACCCCTCTAAGGTGGAGGTCATTGTGAATTGGCCAATGCCCAAGATAGTCACCGAGGTAAGAAGTTTTATGGGAGCAACCCAATATTGGAGGAAGTGTATTTCTAACTTCTCTTTTGTCACAACTCCTTTGCATGCATTGGCTAGTGTGAAAAAGGTCTTCTAGTGGGGAGGCAAGCAACAAAAAGCATTTGATGCTTTGAAAGTGAAGATCAGTTCAGCCCCAGTACTTTCATTACTAGACTTGAGACAACCCTTTGTGATTCAAACTGATTCAAGCGACTATGCCATGGGCGCAATCCTTATGCAACATGGTAAGCCTATTTCATTTCATTTAGAAACTTTCAATGGTGCAGTGCTTAACTATGCTACTTATGACAAGGATATTTATGCGTTGGTTCAAAGTGTGAAAACGTGGAAACAATATTTGATGGGAAAGGAAACCATCAAACACACTGACCGCCAACCATTGCAATACTTGCAATCTCAAACTAAGTTGCAGGAGTCAAGGCACTTTCGATGGATGGGTTTCTTAAAACAATTCCACTTGGTCATCAGGTATAAGAAAGGTATATACAACAAGGTTGCCGATATGATTTCTAGGCCTATTATTAGTGCTACTACTTTACTTAAGCATAATTATGGTTTGCATGAAATTTATGTTGAGAAATATGCATGTGATAATGACTTTCAAGATGTTTATGTAAGATTGAGTCAAGGCTACCAAGTAGAGGAATTGGATTACCATGTACATAATAACTTGTTGTATCATTTGGGCAAGATTCGTATTCCATAGGGGGAGAGAGTGAAAGTCATATGGGAAGCACACACTTCTCTTATTACTGGACATTTTAGTGTAAGCAAAACAATGTCACATCTTCAGAGGTATATTTATTGGCCTCGTATGCTTGAAAGCGTGTCACATTTCATTAAATGTTGTTCATTATGTGCAGTTAGTAAGCCTAGCAATAGGAAGTTAGGATTGTACACACCACTTCCTGTACCTTCATGTCCATGGGAGAGCATTTCTATGGATTTTGTAGGAGGTCCTTCTTTGTCAAAAAGAGGTCATGATTATTTGTATGTAGTTGTCGATAGGTTCAAAAATATTTGTATATTAATTCCATGTAAAAAGAAAATCACAGCTGAACAAACAACTCACTTATTATTTCAGCATTTTTGGGTTTCCCACATCCATTGTTGGTGACTGAGATTCTCGATTTGTTGGGAATTTTTGGTCAAGTTTGTGGGACTTGATGAACACCAAGTTGAAGAAGAGTACAACCCTTCATCCACAAACATATGGTCGAACCGAGGTGGTAAATTGAATAATCATACATCTTCTTCGAGGATACTGCAACAAGCATCCTAAGTTGTGGGATGAAAACTTGCAGTAAATTCAGCATGCTTACAACCATGAAAAACACTCCTCTACACAAGCATTGCCATTTGAGGCATGTCTTGGATACTTGCCTATATCGCCATTGGATTTCATTTTTGGGAAGGATGTTGCTATTGATGGCCATAAAGAGAGAAAAATCCTAGAAGTCCATAGAACAAATCCAATTGATACATCAAAAAATGCAAGATCAGCTTGAAAAGAGCCAAGGTAAGTACAAAGAAATGCACTACAAGCATCGTGTAGATCACAAGTTCCAAGTTGGTGACAAATTTTGGCTTCACATTAGCAAAGAGAGGCTTCAAGGGGAAGGTAAAAAACTGAAACCAATCCCTTATGGTCCTTTTAGAATTTTGGAAAAGATTGGTGAAAATGCCTTCAAGTTAGATTTTCCTTCATACATGCAAATTTACTCTGTCGTTAATGTTGAGAACTTGAATTTGTATGAGCCTCCATTGATAGAAGATCAAGGAGATTAGGTTCAAATTCCTTCTATTAAAGACTTTTCTCCTAGATACCTTGATGAGCTTCAACAAGATACCATTCTTGATAGAAGAACAAGGACATCAAAAAGAGGGATTGTAGACTACCTTTGTGTGGGGCTCAAAGGTACAAATCCTTCTAAGGCCAAATGGATTGATATTGGAAAGGTGAGGGAATTGTACCCTCATCTGTTGAAAAAATGAAAGTGATATTTTGGGGTCCAAAATCTTCTAGTGGGGAGGAGTGATCAGGTGCTCAAAATTATGCTCAAAAATAAAATTTGTCGAAATAGTGTGGAACCTGAATGACCGCGTAGATCTCATCGTTATGAATCTGGCGCAACTCATTTCGCGGAAAACCGACACCGTATGCTCCCAGAAACGCGTTCTATCCACTTTTTCAAACACAAAAAAAAGCAAGACAACCCAGTCAAGAGTCCGTACAACTAACTGGGCATACGTGGTATGGTGAATATACAAGTTTAACTTAGTCAATGGTCTCCATGGGCGAATGGTTTGGTGCCAAGTGGCACGATGATATTGGTTGCATGTGGAAAGTTTTTATTGGTGGATTTGGTGGCCAACCACAAGCTACCACGTGGCCCATCCAGGGGCCGCCATGTGGTAGCCCGAGGGCCACCAAATATTGGGTCAAGTCTGAGCAGTAGCAGTGGGGGTCGAACCCGTGACCACCGAGCACTAACCACCAAGGCATACCGTCGCACCATTGCATTTGTTCCTTAATAAACTATGGGCACATTATGGTTTTGTTTTCATATGGTTGGCGCATTGGGGGGAGGGGGTCGGGTTCTGGCCCCAGCCCTGGTCATCATGCTGAGGGAAGGGACCATGGGCGAGAGCCCCCCTGATAGCCATAACATTTAATCTAACTGGCAGAGTTTGTGTGCGACCATAATGGATACCGTCATGAAAATCGCCAGAAGTTCAACAATCTTCTAACTGTTAACCACCACCGCCACACCATGTGTCCATGATGAAAGTTAATGCGGGTGGTTAGCCCTAACCACGCGACCTTATATATATAAACATATTTCATATTGTTTTAAATTCGGTTTTTAGGCGTTAAAGGGAAAATTAATGCCCCGACAATTTTCACCCTGTATTTGGTGGAATTGGCGCTCCAATAGCGCTTTTTAGGGCGAAATTGTGGGTTCGGTGCCATATTTTGGGGGAAATGTGGAACGAATAGTGGATAAACTAGGGGAAGTAATAATTTGATGATTTTTTGGCCAAATTTGATGCAGAAGGAGGCTACATAAGCATTTTTGGGCATTCTGGAGCCGATGGAACAAGTTTCAGAGCTGTTTGAGAATTGTAAACACATGTAATCACACTTTTGAGCATAATAGAAGAGGGCCAAGCCATTGGAAGTTGGACCAAGGAGACGTAGCCCAGGCGGGGTGAACTCCTTCATCATGTGCTATTATGTTACTTTTTATGGTGTTGTTCATGTCTATTAGATGTGGTTGTTCAATGGTTTTTTTATGTTAATTTTCTCATGAAATTCACATGAAAACACATAAAAAATCATGTTAAACTTGCAATTAGGCTCATCATCCTCAAGCACTTTATTAATATTCTGAATTGGATCTTACCACAACAAAAATAATATTCCCATTCAGATCAAGAAATTAATAGGTTGCATGTGTGATTTTCTTGTTGAGATTTGAATGCATGATGCATGCATTTCGTTATTTGCTTACTTTGTTGTCATTGGCATGGGATTTTTATGGTTTGACAATGGTTTTAGGCTTGCCTTTCCATTTCTTGGATAATCATGATGTAGTGGGTTATTTGTTTTGCTTAAGCTTTGTATGACCCATAGATTTGGGATCCTGGTGAGGTGGTCTCAGGAAAATTCCCAAAAGTCGAGTGTGGAGATGGGCATTCTCTTGGAACTCTTGACAGATGGGTGGAGATAGGAAAATTCCTCTGGTTATAGTGAAGAAGTTGGAGGAATCCAAGTTGGTTATTTTTTTGGTGATTTTTGGACCGGATTAGGTGAAATAAATGTGGTGGAGGGTTGAGGTGGTTTTACCTATGAAAGCCCTAGTTAGTTTTGTTTTGGTTTATCCCATATGATCTCACATCATGCTTGGAATATGACACATGGGTGATTGGATGAAAGAGAGATTTAGTTCAGCCTAATCTATGGTCAGGTGTACCTGAAAGTCCCTGACTTGGTTAGATTTGTGTTATGTTATTATGTGTTATTTATTATTGAGATCAATGAGCACATGTATTGGTTATTATGCTGATTTTATGACTGGTTTGTCCTGGTTTCATTCCAGTTGAATGTTGGTTACAGGCTTGGTTAAATGATGTGCTCTTGTTATGGATCTTGTTCATGATTTGATAAGTTATTGGATGTTTATATGGATGCATAAGCTAACTAGTGTTGTTGTAGCTAGCTTGAGAGGGCAGTGAGCCTTCTTGACGATTCTCTAATGAAACTAAGGAAATAATGTATAAATATGCATTCATGACTTGTAGCTACCATGTTTACCATATGTTTGTCTAAATTTTTATCATATGTGACTGACATGTTTGGGCAAGATCTGACCCTAATTATAGGTTATGCATACTTGTGATTATCTTAGACTTGATTTTGGAGAGTTTCGGGCAATGGCCTGGAAGCTATCCCTGAAAATGTGGCACTGATTTCGCAACCACAATATCTTAATTGAGAAATCTCGGCTGTAGCTGCATGGAGGAAGGTTTGTGTGTGCGACTAGGGCCTTATAGTCGCATGCATAACATGGCATGCGTGCGGTTAGGTTGTGAGTTTAGGTGAAAAGATAGTTCCAGCCTAGGGTAAGATCATCAGTGGATGTCGTGTGACATCTGGGTGGTTTGGTGTCTCTAGGAAGTTGCAGTAAGTTTCAGGATGGTAGACACCACTTCCATAACTAGAACTTGGTTGTCAGGTCATGCATAGTAACTCTCAGCTCATGTTTACCCTCGAGAGCTTGTAAAAGTGGGTAAATGTGGGGTGGGGTGTTACATTGAATTTAACAAGGAAAAAAGAGCCCCCAGATTATAGGTGTTTGGGGATTCAAAAATAATCATCGATTGGGAAAACCAAAAGGCAGAGGTCTCCAACATCAATCTCAATTCACTACTTCTTGACATTCATGTTTCCACAAGCTCTTTCGACCATGTAACCTTTAGTCACATTTATATTTTCCTCTATTTTGATTCTTGTAACAAAGAGATTATAATTTGTACAATGTCTAGGGTTCTTAAAATTTCTAAGAACCAAATGTTTCCTATAGACAATACTAGTCACGATGTTAGAAAAGTGTTGACTTGATATCATGAACATCAATCAATTGAATATATATATATATATATATATATATATATAGTTCTGTGGGAATAAATAAATCCAAATAAAACGAAATAAAATTAAAAGAAACAAATTGAACTATTTTTAAAATTGTACATGATAAAAAATATATATTTCAAAATTTTAAATTATAAAATGTTTACCTTTTTTTTTTAATCTTAATCTACATTTGCAAATTTAGGATCAAAATAATTATAAAATAATTTTATAAAATAATAATGATAATAATAATTTTTAATGCCATTTTTTTTTTGTAGTTTGGAAAAATAATTAGATCCTCTCTACTCAAAGTCATAATATATTCCCCATATAAAATATAAAAATATTTTCTAAATAATAATAATAATAATAATAATAATTCCCGGATGCGGGTGTAGAGGACATAGCATAACGTGATGGGATGGGGGTGCGGCATGGCGGTGAGACACCTGCCCACCCACAAGGAGGTTGGAGCTTGGCATTTAACGCTGGCTGCTATCTGTTTAATGGCATTTACTCTCGGCGCTGGTTACAATTCCAACTCCGCTCCTCGATACGATCTCGCGTGTGGCGACATGGCTCGGCCCTCGGCTCATATTTATGGAGGTTTATTGCAGGGGGTCTATCGATGCACGATAGTCTGTATAGATATCATGGAGAGCTGCTCTGGTTCGGCTAGCGCTCCCTTACTAGTTAATCAATGGTGCACTCCGGAGGCAGGGCTCCCAATTGTGCGCACAACTACTGGCAAGCGGAGCAGGCTGAATTGCAATTTAGATTTTGGAGATGATCTCCATTTCTCTCACTCGGGTTTCTGTATGCTAACCTTTGTCTTCCTGCAATTCCATTCGCCTCAGTCCTTCGTTAGTGCTGCGCTTCCTCTGCTTCGTGGTCCCTCTGTCACGACTGAAAACATGCCCCGCCTTCGGCAAAGGATGAGGTGCTGAAGAGGCACCACCAGACGCCCGCCTAGGCGCTCTCCCTCCACCTCTAGCACCTCCTCTGAGTCTTCCTCTCACATGGATAGCCAAGCCATATTTCAAAGAGGTCGCCTGCTCCGCTTGGGCCGTCGCCTGGGCTCCCCTACCCCGCCAATTCTCCCTGCACAGACCCATACCGCGCACTTTTCCTTCAACTGTTCACTCAATCGCCCCTGGGTCACTGCCTCCATCACTGTTGTCTTCCACGAAGCGCCTCAGGAGGCTGCTCCCAGTTCAAGCCCGACGGGTCTGTGCAACATTGAGGCCCAGACCTCGGGTCCGACTGTTGGGTCGATGCACCCAGCGAGCATGGAGTTGCAGGGTCAAGCGAGCAAGGATTTGTAGGGTTCGACGAGCAAGGATATGCAGGGTCAGGCAAGCGAGACTCAGGATGTGGACATGGTGCAAGGCGACACTGGGCAAGCGAGTGAGGCGCAGGTGGCTCCACCACCCTCCAGGCGGGTAGTTACTTCCATTGTGGACATGTACAAGGATGACGGGGAACCGGATGAGCTCTGGTGCAGAGTCGTGGAAGCGCCACCTGATGAGTAGTTCCCCCTTCTCATTTTGGTTTTCCTGTTCAGTTTCGGCCCTTACTATCGGGCTTGTGTTTGAGTTTTTTGTAGTTTCAGTTCATCTATCAGTTTTTGCTAGCTATGGTTTCCAGAAACAAAGCTCTATGGCTCCCCTGTGTGGGATGTATCTAGAATATTATCCAAGGCTGGTTTCCCTCCTGATGGGTAGTCTTCATCACTGTTTTTTTTTTTGTTTAGAATGCCTCAACACTGGGCACTGATCAGGCTTCGGCCAGCTGTACATTACTACCTCTGTTAATAGAATACCTTAACTTAGAAAATTAATAATAATAATAATAATAATTAAAATACTATAAAATCACTTTGGAACTTGCATCAATCTCTATCCCTTTAAAACTAATAACAAATAAATATTCTTTGTTTTATAAAAGTTTATAATAAATACATAAACTATCAACATATTAAATTCTCAAAATTTAAAGAAAAACATCATAATGTTAATCTCAAGTGGTTGGATGCACTGTAGTTTCATCAGTGCTCTCTCTCTCTTCCTCTATATATATATATGAGAGCAAAAGTGAAACAAAAATTGTCAAATAAGATACTAGTAGAAACATGAGAATTTATTTAATTGTGTTGTTTTTGTTGCCCAACAACCCAATTTTCAAAATTCTTGTACATAAACTACGTGTAAAGAAATCATATGACCATAAATGGAATAACCAAATACATAAATTTGCGTTTAGGTTAACACTAAATTCTTAACAATTTTAAATAAATACCAAAAAGATATATGAAATATGTATCGAGAAGAAAAAAGCAATAGATAAAACATGTAATTTTATACCACATTTGGATGAACTATTTATTTTTCGAAACAATTCATGCATCAACATAGGATTAGAATTTCAATTTAAAATCTTCCCAATGCATGTGTTATTTTCATTTTTTCCAATCATATGCTTACTCAATGACATCAAATAACAGTTTGCTCCTTGAAAATTTATCTCTCTCCATACTTAGATAGATCCATGTTTAATATATTTTATGCTATTGAGAGAGAGATGTAACTTTCATTATTTAAATAGCATTATTGAATATATAAATGCATTCAACCCATTGGAATTTAGTTTGATATTTAGATTGTGTGAACTATATAACTTCCAAAATTAATTAGAAAATATTTGAAAATAACCAAAATATATAATAGTGTGTTTTAATATTTTAAACATAAAATTTATTTGTGAATCCCAATGTACACATTAAAATGTTTTTTTTTTTATTAATATATTTTTAAATATAAGTCAATATTAAAATTTTATTTATGATTTACCTTGACTTATTTTATTATGAACAATATTTAGATAATTTTTTTCCAACTTTATATTTATATTTGAAAAGAAATAGATTAAAAAATTAATGTTTTGTAATGTTTTATTTAGAAAATATATATTTGTCTAGTTAAACACAAAAAAAAGTTATGCATCTAAAACTTTAATTAGTTTTTCTATGCAATAACGAATTTACAATGTTAACTTAAATTCTTCCCATACACACACTATTTTTGTTTTTCCCAAAATGCTCAACGACAATTGGTAATCCTTTCTCAAACTCCATGTATGGGTACGCTAGAGCACAATCCTGTTGTTGTAGTTTCCATCTGCCATTTGTTTTTTTTTTTTTAACTGTAACGGATATGTTTTTATTAAGTAAGAAAGATTATGGGTCTTTGCCGAGGCAGCCCCTTTTACAAAGCAGAGATCTATCTACTGTATCTAACAGTCAATAAGGACTTTCAAGGCATCTGGACGGAGCTTATGTTGTTTACAATGATCTGCCCTTTCATAAGCGAGCTGCCTTTGTTTGCCATCTCATCTGCTTCATTGTTTGACGATCTCAAAATGTGATGAAGTTTACACTTGTCAAAGTCTCGGAGGACTCTCTTCAATCTGTCCAGAATTTTGTTGAGGCTGGCATTGCCGAACGGCGTCTCCATGTTTATATGTTTTATTATCAGTTCTGAATCACCGAAGACTTGGAGCACTTTGATTCCCTTATCTCTTGCCATAAGACAAGCTTTTAGGAGCCCTAGGATCTCTGCGTGATTGTTGGATTTCTTGCCAAGTCCCCAGCAGAACCAATCTTTGGAAAACCCACCAGGAGAGTAAATAACTCCACCCGCACCAGCAGCACCCGGATTCCCCTTGGACGCCCCGTCGAAAAAGATAGTGGAAATTTTTTGGGACCTCCACCAATTTTGAAAAAAAACATCCTCGTCTCTTATGCGCCATTCAGGATTGTCACCTTGCGGGGGTTGAAGGTACTTGCGAGGATGGGGCGCAAGCATACCAATCCAGCGCTTTTCATCGGGCAGTAGCAAATGATCTTCTTTAAAATACTGAATTTGAGCCGCTTCCAGGAGAAAGGATTTAGCTTTTGCAGCGACTTGCAGAGGGGTATAAAGCAGCTCTGTAAAAATCTTCTGATTGCGGGCCAACCAGATCTGCCAGCATACACATTTTGGGAGCGCTATCCAGATTCTACGCCAGAAAGATTTGGAAGGGATTCGATGGGGATAGTGTTGACTCCAAGAGGCAAAGAGGTCTGCTACTGAGTTCTGCAAGGGGGCTGGAATCTGCAAGTCCTGAAGCGTGAGAACCCAAACCTCTTCAGCAAATCTGCACTCCATGAAAAGATGCTGGGAAGTTTCGGAATTGTTACAGCATAACACACATCTGTGAGGCCCAGCTATTTTCCTTTTTTCCAGATTATCCCCCGTAAGCTGCTTGTTATGGACCAAGGTCCAGAAGAAGAAGTTTACTTTTGGAAGGGAAAGCGGCTCCCGCACATTCTTCCAAAACTCCTTAGTTTGACTACAGTTCCTTATGACCTGTAAAGCATTATACCCAGCTGCGGTGGTATAGACTCCAGACTGTCCCCAACCCCAGCTATCTTTTTTGGATCTGCAAACAGGTGTAGCATCATCCAACAGATCGACTAGCAGTGCTTGTTGATGGGAAAACCGTGCTGGCACTCTGTGGAAATCCCATCCGTTCCAATCTCCACGCTGATCCCAGATCAAGATATCATACAGTCTGTTTACACCTGCGCGCTCCAGCCAATTCTTGAGGTCTGCAATGTCTTCCATCTGAGCAAGTGGCGCACTTCCCATTATATTGTCAATCCATAGATGCGTACGCTTGCCGTTCCCTGGAATCCTGTAGATTAATTTTTTGAAAAAATTGCTGCTTTTACAACATAATTTCCAGACCAGCGTGCTATTGGGTGCGCTAGCTGTCTGTAGGTTGGAGAGCGCGCTAATGGGACCATACTTTGAGCGCAGGGTAACACTGATTGGGTGAGAGGGTTCATTGAACATCTTCCACAAAATCTTTCCTCCCAAAGCAAGATTGACAAGCATGGGATCTCTAATTTGCAGTCCGCCTTCAGACAATGGCTTTTTAACCACATCCCAGTTAACCAGATGCATTCTTCTCTCATTGCCTTTCCCTCCCTGCCAAAGAAAATCTCTGAGCAGCTTGAAGATCTGCTCCATCACCTTTCTTGGAGCAAGGAGGAAAGCTGCCTGGAAGATTGGGAGAGCAGACAGCACCGTTTTAATTAAGATTACTTTACCTCCCTTGGTTAGCCAGTTCCCTCCCCACGCAGAAATTTTGGATTTAATTTTTGAGATTATGTCGCTCCATAACGACCTCTTGTTTACTCCAGAAGTTATGGGAAGACCAAGATATTTAAACCTGTCCCAGTTTGCCTGACCTTTAAACCCAAGAAGAGCAGAGATTGCAGTAAGTTCATTCTGATCTATGTTCCAGCTATATATTTCGCTCTTACTCTCGTTAACCAAAGCACCTGAAACTCTGCAGTACTTTCTGAGGACTGAGTCGAAAGCTCTGGCTATTCTGATGGAGGCTCCTCCGAGTAGGAGAGAATCGTCGGCAAAGAGAGCATGGTTCAAAGGTTCAGCTCCATTTGAAGGTTTGAGGCCCGGAATATGCCCTGCTATTCTTTCAGCAGTAAGCTTACGACTGAGGGAGTCTGCCATTATGATATACAGGAAGGGGGAGAGTGGGCAACCCTGCCTGATACCTCTCTGAGCTTGGAAGAAGTTAGCGGGTCTGCCATTAACTAACGGAGCAATCCATGGACTGTCAATGCAGGCTTTTATTAAATGGACAAAATGTATCGAAAAACCAAAGGAGAGCAGGACCTTAGATAGGAAGCTATGATTAACTCTATCAAAGGCATTAGCCATATCTAGTTTAATCAACATACCTTTCTCCTTTCGTTGCTTACTTGAGTGTATTGTCTCCTGAACTTGGATCACGTTGTCCAGAATGTGCCTACCCTCCACGAAGCCACCTGGGTTGCTGGAGATCAGTTTTTTTAACAATGGCTTGATCCGACTCGCCAGAAGTTTTGCCAGGATTTTATAAGAAGCATTGCACAGCGAGATAGGTCTGAATCTAGCAAAGGAGTCAGGATTGGTGTCCTTAGGAATTAAAGCTAGATAAGTGGACTTGGTTCCTCCACCAATCTTGGCTTTCTGCATGAATCCTCTTGTCATTTTAAGCAGATCTGCCTTGATAATGTGCCAGCAGGATTTGTAGAAGTGGATTGTGAACCCATCCGGCCCAGGAGCCTTATCTGATTCCATGGATCAAATAACTTTTATGATTTCCTCCTCAGTAATGGGTCTATAGAGATTTAAGTTGTCTTCAGGACTGATAAGGGAGGGAACACAGGAGAGAAAGTCATCCACCTCCTCATCATTGCTTTGAGTTTCTTCTCTGAACAAGTTCCTGTAGTGGTTTTCAGCAGCGACTTTAACTTGATTTATTCCTTTACATACTTGACCCTCAGCTGTTTTGATTTCTGCTATGTAGTTCTTCGACAATCTAGCTCTATATTGCCGATGGAAGAAGGGAGTGTTCCGATCCCCGGCCTTCAACCAAAGGCTTCTGGATTTAAGCCTCCAGTATTCTTCTTCCTTACGAAAAGTTTGGTACGCTGCTCTTTGTGCTTTTACTTCCTCCTCGAGCAACTCAGATGTGATATCTCTGTTTTCCATATCAGTTTGCAGTTCCGACAAAGACTGCACAACCTCCTTTCTCTGATTGATGGGGTTGATATCCGGTGCTTTTATCCAGTCCTTCAGCGCTTGCTTTGTAGCTTTCAGCTTTTGCTCCCATACGTAACTGGAGGATCCGGAGATTGGTTTGGCCCATGCTGCCTTGACAGTCTCCAAGAATCCATCTCTCTCGATCCAGAGAGGGTTGAATCGAAAAGGAAGCGGACCCAAGTCTTCTTCATCTTCCAAATGGAGTTGGATGGGTTTATGGTCTGAGGAGAGCTTGGGCAGAATTTTGGTGGTTATTTTCTTGTTCATCATAATGGAGCTTTGAACCAAGAAACGGTCTAAACGAGCAGAAATGTGCTCCGTACCAACCCGATTATTAGTCCAAGTGTAAATGCCACGAATGGGCCTGAAATCAAGAAGGTCCCAGAGCTGGGTGATCTCCTCAACCTTGGCCAACATAGGGTCTCTGGAGTTGTTCCCCCCCCTCTTTTCTTTTGCTTTCAGAACTATGTTCAGATCCCCGGCTAGTATGATATTGCTGGGATTGGTCTGTTCAAGAAAGGCCTCAAGTGTATCCCAGCATTCTCGCTTTTCAGAATAAGTCACTGGAACATAGAGATTGAAGAGAGAGATGGTCAACTTACTTGCCTTATGCTTCAGCTCCGTGTATATCCAATGCTGGGTTTCATGGGACCTAAGCAGCTGAAAGAGGTCATCCGTCCAAAGTGTTGCCAGCCCTCCAGAGGTTCCCCTTGCGTTGACTGCTATTCCTGCTTTTTTGTTCCACTTTGTTCTACCTAACTCTAGGAGGGCCTGCCCTTCTATTTTGGTCTCCTGGAGCATAAGAACGTCTGAGGGTTCTAATTTCAGTAGGTCCCTGACTGCTTCTATTCTAGAGGGGTTCCCCAGACCTCTACAGTTCCAAGAGACGAGATTCATTATTTACAAAGAGGGGGGTTGGGGCCTCCCTTGGAAGGCCTTGGTCTAATATTTCGCCCAATAGACATTTCTATTGTGGATTGACTTCCTTGAATCTTGAGTCTTTCTGCCTCTTCTTCCCTCTTCTCTTTACGAGATTTCCTTCCTACTTTTTTGGAAGGGCGCTCGTAGAATTCATCTTCGGAAGAACTAGAACTAACCACAGGTTTTTTCCTTGCTATTTCTGCGTAGGAAGGATTAGTGGGAGAGCCTTGATTTTCCTCCAACTGAATTGTTTCCTCTCTCTCTTTATTTGAAGGGGAAGGGGCCGGCTGTTCCTCGTTCTCCTGATTTAGGTTGGCTTGTATGTCCTGCTCTCCTACTGGTGCATTTGGAGGAGCTTCCGCTTCTTGGTTGCTTTTGGAGCTTGGTTGACCTCCAGTCATATTTCCTTTGCCTGCGCCTTTTTTTGAGCTAGTGTTTTTTTGGACTAGGGTCCATTGTTCCCCATTTTGTTTATCCGCCCGTTCCTCTGCCTTCTTCTTACAGTGCTTTGCGAAGTGACCGTGCCCGTGGCAGTGCCTACATTTAAAGGGCAGCTGTTCATAGTCCAGCTCTTGGACATGCGTCCACCTAGCAACAGTGAGCTTGATTGCTTCCGGTAATCCTTCTTCGAGATCTACTTCTACGCAGATGCGGGCACATGAGTACTGATCCTTTCTTACCGCCTGATCTATGTATTTTCCCAAAGCATTTCCTATGGTCTGGAGAGAATTTGGATTCCAGTAGTGGAGAGGCAAGTGAGGGAGTCTAACCCAAACCGGGACTGCCGAGGGAACATCCCGAGTGGGGTCGAAGTCAGGGGACCATTTGTTTAGGTAAAGGCCCTGAGGGCCCATAAAGTATGGCCCGTTTCTGAAGATTAATCCTTTGTCTTCCGGGTTTTCAAAGACAAACACAAAGAAACCCTTACCTACGAAGTAGCTATTGACTCCCTCCTTGATCAGAGGCTTCCAGTTCCTTTGTGTCCATTCCTCAACCGATTTGGGAGAGGGCCAGAGGCCCGTGAACTGGCCTATGAGACCCCTCTCCACCAGATTCAGAGCCGATTTGCAGGTGTCTCCTTCGGGGAGAGCTACTGTGGGGATTGAGTCCAGTTTTTTCACAAATTTCTGCTGGGACTGAGATGGAGGGCGTTTGGGAGCATTCGCAATCATTGCCCTAAAAGCCGTAACCTTCGGAGGCGGAGGGGGATCTGGGGTCCTGCGGTCTTCCATGGTAAGATCTGTCGCAGGGCAGGCCGGACAGGACGAAACAGGGGCGCGCTGGAGCTGCCAGCAGCCCAGGCGCGATCAGAGGGCGCAGAGAAAGGCAGAGCGGAGCCAGAGTAAGTGCGCGCGAAAGTTTTAGTATCATCTGCCATTTGTTTTTAATTCTTCCTTCAATTTGATATTTAATAGTTTGTTTCAGATAAATTTTAATACAAAGACTTTTCATTACTCGATAAACCAATTACATAGTTGAAGTTAAGAATTAGATGATGAATGAAAAAGATACCCTTTAATATGGCAAGTTCATATCTCAGACAAAGCCTTAACCTCCACCAATATATATATATATATATATGAATTAAAAAAATCTTTATTATAAAATTAAAAATAAATTCGAAATTTTAAACTTGCCACTTCCACTGATTGAATTCCAAAGCATCTTTATAAAGGGATTCATTTAGATGCACCCCTACACTGGAAACACCTTCCACCTTGTAGGGATGTGGAAATCTAAAAAGGAATATGGAATAAAAAAATAAACATTTCTTTATACCATGAAAGCACTAGATCATGAGTATAAGCACTTAATGTAGTAAACAAACTATGATTTAAAAATAATACTTTTGAATTCGATGTGCTTCAATGCTTTTCTATGCACAATTTTGACTACATTATCATATTGTAAAGTCTCATTAATTACTTGAAATTTATAATTTGGACATAACCTTATTCTTCAGACTATGTAAAGAATATCTAATAGATATAGTCTACATTAATATTTAATAGATATGGAAAATGATTCTTTAAAAAAAACAAAAGAGCAAACTCTTCCTGTGATTTGCCTTAAAAAAATAATTGAAATTCAATTATGCAAATTAATAGCACAACTTAGCCATTAAACCCCAAATCACATTGGAAATGATATATGATACATTTTATATAAAGAAAACAAAAACGAATGTCTAAATTATTTTGTATAAAGAAAACAAAAAAATAAGGTGTAATTTATATTTTATACTTACATGTGTAAATATCATCTGCTAGTAATGGCCCTAGAACATTTGTTTAGACTTGTGCTTTGTGTCGGCTATCATTTCATGTTTAGTCTTCAAAAAGCAAAACAGAGCACTGATTTACAAAATGAGTATTGAAATTAAACGAACCACCTTCAAAATTTGAAAGGCCAAATAAGAATCACCAAGGAAGTGAATTATGATTGCTAGCAACAAATAACATTATCTAGAATTTCATAGTTGGAAACAAAAAGACAAAACAAGAAGCAAATCTGCATCCAAACAATTAGGGCAACCATTTAGATTCTAAAATGATAAGGCAAGGGTGGTTGGACTTAATTGCTTCAATGAGCCATGTAGTATGCATGTTGAATTTATTTGTTTGAGGGAAGCTTTTTTGTTTGTCATGTTGTATTAAATATATGAACAAAATATTATTATTTTTTATATCCTTAAAAACTTAGGAACACTGTAACTGTGAGGTTAATAATATATGCTCATATATGTATTAACTTCTATTAATTTGTTTAATCAAGTTACAAGATCTCCGTGAAAAATGACGAGTTCTAAGGGTAAGTAAACTTCATGGGCGACATTGGACATATGTGAGGAACCTTAAATAAGACATATAATTTTTTAAGCTAGTGAAATGATAACAAATTATTAATTTTTTTAATTAAAATAAAATAAAATAAAAACAATTTAATTATTTATAAAGTTAAACATTATAACTTGTCATAGTTAATGCAAATCGATTTCTAGAGTCTTGCCTGCGCAGGGACTAATAATTAAAACAACTAGTTGTTTTTAGAGATCTTATTATTCCTTGCAAAGGATTCTTGCCTATTGACCACTATTAGTTTAACTTGAAAATTGAATATTTATTTTCAATATTATTAAGAAAACTATTTTTCAAACATTTGATTGGACCATAACTTAGGTAAATAACATATTTACCATCATTTACTTCCCATCATAATTTAAAATTCTTTGCATAAAAAATGGACAATAATAATATGCAAATACATATACTGACACCCACTATTATTTATATTTTCTCCATCAATTATGTAAAAGTATAATTGTAAATGTGTATACATACTATTTGCTACTACCGCTAAAATTTATGTAAGTCCTCATGTCTAAGAAATATCTAATTTATTCACTTTACATCTTAATTTATTAGTTCCTACTAAAATACGATTATAAGATTTAATTTGCTATTAACTATTAATTTAACATTGATCAATATAAACTATAATTTCTATACAATTTTTTCCACAACATAATTTTTGAATAGAAAAAATAAAAAAAAACTACAACACTCTTTTTCTAAACCTATCTAATAAATTATTTGATAAATTTACCTATCTAATAAATTATTTGATAAATTTTCATATTATTATTGTTCATTAATTTGGTCTCCAATTTAAAGTTGTCCAATGAAATTAATACATGTATGGGTGGCACACCAAATGAATCATAAAAGCTCTTAAACTAGCAATTGCACCAAGAGGCGCAAAGGAACGCCGGGGCGGTAGATATGTAAGGGAAGTAATTTAATCAAATAAAAAGTTAGTACGATATGGAATATTGGATTTTAAACTGTCAAACATATTTTTTGTTTTCTTCATCTCCTTTATCTTCATCACCGGAAACCTCTTTTACCACTTCTCCATCATTGTCTGCAAATTCCATAGAGCTATCAAAGAGCTCATGTGATAACAATGACAAAAAAGAATATCCAATTGACCCTTCTCTTCCTGACGTTAAAAACAGCGTTTACAGCACTGATGAGTTCCGAATGTTTTCTTTCAAGGTGCGGCCTTGTTCCAGGGCATATTCTCATGATTGGACTGAATTCCCATTTGTGCATCCTGGCGAAAATGGTCGAAGACGGGACCCTAGACGGTATCACTACAGCTGTGTTCCTTGCCCAGAATTTCGCAAGGGGACTTGCAGACGAAATGATTCCTGTGAGTATGTACATGGTGTATTTGAGAGTTGGCTGCATCCTGCACAATATCGTACTCGGCTTTGTAAAGATGGGACAAATTGTGCACGAAGAGTGTGTTTCTTTGCCCACAAACCTGAGGAATTACGCCCCCTTTATCTCTCTACTGGCTCAGCAGTGCCGTCACCAAGAATTTCAGCTTCAATGGACATGGCTTCTCTTGCACCAGGATCTCCATCTTCTGTTCTAATGATATCTCCCTTCTCTCCAACAAACCCATCAAAGAATACTTTGTTCACTCCTCCATTGTCGCCCTCATCTCCTAAGGCTGGCCATTCATCTTTGTCTGGTGCTTGGTCACAGTCTAGCTTACCAGTGCTTCATCTTCCTGGTGGGGGAAGTCAAACCAGTCGTCTCCGAGCAACACTAAGTGCTAGAGACCTTCCTTTGGATGATCTGATTAGAGGCTTTGACAATGATGGCCAAATAATTGATGAGTTTTCACCTATGTCTAACCGGGCTAGGATGAATGCTACTCTAGCTACCCTATCTGGGGATGGGAGTACCTCTGGAAAATATATAAGTTATGGTCTTAACAGTGTTACCCCAGCGAATCTTGAGGATTTGTTTGCTTCTGAGATCTTATTGCCAGGGGTGGTAGATTCGGAGCCCTCTGTTCTTCCACACATGGGCACCCAGATGCCGACTAATAATTCAATGCAAGGTCATTCTCATCTTCAAAATCAAAAGCAATTGTCAATCAATACTCAGCTACTTCAGGCGACAACACAAATGCAGCAAGCTACAACAGATCCTCAAAGCCCTAGCCACTCATTCTTGCAATCATCTGTGCTTTCACCTTCATATAGTTTGGCATCCCTTGGTCGAATGTCATCTTTTAGTGGAGATTTTCAGTGCCATAAATCCAGTGAGTCTGTTTCGGGGAATTTCACCCTAGAGGTTCGTTGGGTTACAACCTCCACAGAGCAGGGGCATGCTACTTAACAGAGACTCACACAACCATGCACGTTCAGAAAAACTAAATAGAGTAGAATGAGAAAGTTACCCGTAGGTCCTACGGTTGAAGAAGATCCCGCAGGGTTCAAACCCCCAGCAATCGTCCTTCCTTCTTAACCTGAAAGACAAGAAGAAACAAGCACAAAGGACTGGTTGTACAACATATATCTACTCTAAATGTCAGTGAGATTCATATAAAACATTAAATAAATCATGATGAATGCTTGTATAACAAATATTCTCATACATAAAAGCATACACTAACACGTTTATTTCAGGAACAGCATGATACTTCTGTATTATAAATAGTACGTACAAAAGTAATCAAGTGGAGAGATCACTTGATCCTTCCAAGGCCTTCGCAGACCGTCGTCCGGATCCGTCCAGCCCTTGCCTCGCTAAGACTCCTTCCAAACTGGTGCATACGAGATGACATATAAAGGGATGTGCATCTCAAGGAAACAAGGGTTTCCTATAATGAACTGGGAAAGTGCAGGAGGCACAGGGAATCAGACTTGGATAGGGAATACCAACAGAGTATAATATCAATAATTCTCTCTCTCCCTTAGGCCATACACATGAGGGGATTTTATACTCCCTCCAATTAGTTTCAACAGTTGGAAACAGTTGGCCACGTGCTGGGGTGGTTGAACTACCTGAGTAACCATCAACCCAGCCCGAAAATAGGGAATTTTTATATATTTTTTAATCATTTTAATGGAATACGCGGAAAAGTCTAGCTGGACTCGCGTATACACGCGGAAAAGTACGGGCATAGTCGCGTATGGGGATTTTTACACTGTTTTTAAGTGAATTTGTCCAAGTCTGTAGGAATGGGTGCCCAAAACCATCAAAGCAATCAAGAATCATGTCAAGGTGAGAAATGATGCTATAACAGATGCCCCCTAATATATGAGGTCAGAAGGGGTACATGATGGCCGAAATGTATTATGCACATAGAAAGAACTTCGCAAGGACAAGAGAGGACTTCACCAGATTTCAACCTGCCAAAAACCAATGAAAGAAAACAGAGAGTCAACTCATGCTGAGGCGGGCATACCCATGCTCAGTCAAAAATACATCATATAGAAAGTAGTGAATAGATCCAACATGTATACAAGTATAGCTGAACTGAAAGTACACCATGAATCATCTGAGCATGGCCCGGAAATACAAGTCTGAATCAATGTCCAAGTATCACATATAGAAAGCTGATCAAAGATGGTGCAACTGGATGTCTGATCAAATAAGTAACTGAATCTCCAAGTACCGGATCATAAGAGGTGGATCAAACGATACAATCACGCAACTCGGGAGCCAACATATAATATTCTACTGTGTTGAACTGCAACATATAAGGCTGGACGGCATCACTGGCAGAAATTGAATGGACTGTCAAAAGTGAACCGAAAAATGTTGATGCAACCCGAGGTCTTCACCGATCACTATGGCACAATTCTACACAATGGGAATAAATGAGCTGAAGTCGACCATGTGAGAAATCGTTGGATTACCGGGCAATGATGTATCCCGTTAACCAACGCGAGACAACCCACCCATAATGATAATGAGTGTCAAGGTGCCCCAGTACAATCTGACAAGTGTGAATGAATGAGTTGAAGTCGAACACTTGAAAGAATCTACCAATCAGGAGGCAATGATGAATCCCCACTGTTGATAGTGAAGAGTCTGCCACTGATGACTGCAAACCCTAAGGTACTGACAAAAGACTCTAGATCTTATTCCCAGAGCAATGAGTCGGAGTCGATGGGAAAAGATCCGCTGGAAGGAAGGCATTAAGGCATCCCACATCAGTCCAGCGCGAGTGTAACCCGCAGGCCAAGATTTGGAAGGAATCGGACGAAGTAGAGTGACGGAACCAAAACCGAAGTACGTTTCTGACATGCACAAGATGAAGCTAGCGCACGGAAGAAACCCTCTGAACCAACCAATAATGAAAGCTGACACAGAGGCGAGAAATCCACCGATATGGTCAAATGGAAATCAAGGTACTGCACGAATCCCAAGTGTGATAATGTGTGCTGACGTCGAACACAGGGGAAACCACTCAGTCAAAGACCCATGATGATGATCAAATGCCGAGCACGAGGTCACCTATCAATGATGGAAATAGGCCCAAGGTGCGGCTCTAGGTTTGCTCTCAGAGCAATGTGTCGTAGTCGATAAGAGACAAACCCGCCGGCAAGAAGTCAATGGGGACCTTCTCAAACCAGCACGAGCAGAAGACCAAAACATCTGATGTGATAGAACATGATACCGACAAGACCGGGAAGGCCGACTGAATAATGAGTCAAGAGACACCGCAGAATGGCCGACTCAGGCTAGACTTCCCTTGAACAAAAACACGACTCGTGATGACCATGGCAGTAAAAAGTGACATTGTATAAGTCTGTTATGCAGGAGGAAAAACAAACTCTCCATATGATTGGAAGAGATAACCAACCAGGGGAGAACTGACAAGTGAAACATGGTAAAGGCTGAACCTAGGTCAAAACTAAAACCATCCCAAATGAAGGAGATATATATAAGTATATGTGCTTTGTTCAAGGGCAACAAACTGACTCTGTACTGCCATCAAAATAACGAAGATACATCCCGTTCCCGCTCTTTTTGTTATATTTGATTTTTTTTGTCTTTTTCATATAATAAGCCTGAAAAATAATAAAATAATGCTATGGTACAATGGATAGAATGAGTATCAAGAAATCAGATGCACTAGTTCCTGGGATTGGAACAATCCTATGCTCAATGCAAGGTGGCGAAAACTGGTAAGTGATACTCAGAGGAACGTTCCATCCATGGGTACAAAGGTGTCAAGTCATGATAGCTAAGTGCATGCAATGGTTAACTTGTACAGAAAGTCAAGGTCAAAAGTTGGCTTAAACATCGAGTCCAAATGAAGCCGGCTAAAGGCCAGGATAAACAAGTAGCCAATATGCAATGCAATAATACAACTTAACGACACCAGGGAGCCTCTAGGGTAAAATCCAGAAAAAATGATAACTGATGAAGAATAAGAATGAAGCTTCAGCACATAAGACATGGTGGGACTAAAGAGGACTCCCGAGCCTACATAAAAAGCAGCATGGGCAACAAGTGATAGCGAGGAACTAACTAGGAAGCCCATGTAAAGGAAGGCTCTACCATCAAGTCATGATTAAAAAATCGGCGAGTGAAATGGGTGTAATACTCATGACCCGATGGGATCGACCCTAAGGCAAGTGATCAGTATGGAGGCTAGAATGCAAGATGCAACGGAAAGTGATTCCCTAACCTATATGCCAGTGAAGATCATATACCTGCCGTGAAGAGTCTGAAATCATGGATCAAAAACCAGGAAAAATCTCAAAATCGTCAAAATGTACCTGAAAACATACCAAACTGGGCACTTCCAAGCAATCGAGTTATACAGCATAAGATAGATCGAAAAAATAAGCATAAGGAATTTTTGCGAAAATTTTCAATTTTTTAGCCATAAATAGACAAATTACCTCTCATTTGGTTCATTATTGCATAGCTGATTTGGAAAAAGTGCTCTGGAGCAAAAAAATTCTTTCGTCAAATCAGGAACAACCGACCGTCGGAACTCAGCGAAACTTCAGGTAGGCTCCTTAATCATCCTGTTTATTCATTTTGTCCGTTTGGAAATTAAAATTAAGTGATTTTTAGCCTTGAAACCCTTGCTAAAATATGCGTACCTGCGCATACGCGGGTTCATTGAAGGAAACCTGCGTATACACGCGACTGTGTACAGGAAAAACCGCGTATGCGCAGGTCCGAAACTTAAAAAGCATGGCTAATGCATAATTTGATGAAATTTCTCAGGATGACTATCTCATGGAGGGAACGTGAGCATAGCGCAATAGACCAAGAGGTCATGCAGGATCGCGCAGCGCAAAATATCCTCCGAAATTGCGGATTGTTCAAATTCTTTAAAATGCCAAATATGAAAAGCAATGTGCGGTTGCTAGAAATGCTCGTAAATTACTGGGAACTAGATCAGGATTGCTTCATTATTGATCAGATGCCACTACGCATTGAAGTGGAGGATATATATTTCATCACTGGACTCTCCAGGAGGGGAGAACCAGTGGACTTGCACGGAAAGCCCCTGGGAGGGTTGACCGTGGAAGATTATGTCCACGTATATTGCGTAGAGAATTCCAAAAAGGTTGGAACACAAATTGCAATTAAAGATATCAGGGATTTGCACATGAAAATCCTCCTTTTCACCATCAGCAGAGTGGCAGGATCTGCCTCACTACATCAGGCGTCCAGGACGCAAATGAGCATAGCTGTAGAGTGTTTGACTCATGTGTACGACTGGTGCACAGCCCTTCTACTGAACATGAAACAACAGTTGACCTCCATTCGCCAAGTAAAGACCAAACGCTTTGGCTATGGGACCATTTTGACAACATTCTTCTTTGAGAGGATTCCAGCTTTGAGACCCAGAGTCATCTCTACTATCAGTAGCCTGCGGGACCCAAGAATTGCCCATTGGGCAGACATGATGAAGAGACTGGGGGGTAGTGAGGTACCCCGGACCACGTGGGACGATGATTTCTTCCTGTGGTGGGGAGAACAGATCATCGCAGTGGACGACTATCCCTATGCCGGGATGGACTTTCGTGGAGATCCGAATCTAGTTCTTCCACCTGGCACAGCATGGGGAGCAGTCGGTAAGTTTTGCAAGAATTTTTGACTTATATAATTTTTTGGATTTTTTCAAATATGAATGAAAAGATGAAAAACAAACATGTTTTTGATTGGATTCATAATGACTGACAATTAAAAATGATCATGTTTCAGATGTTGGACCAGTTTGTCCTGAGGGTCTACCGCGCCATAAGCGTCGCAGGGGTGAGGCAGAGACAGTGGATTCCGACAGGACTCTCCAGGCCGTGCAGAGAAACTTGGAGGGATTAACCCGCCAAATCCCTATGGCTGCTGTGGAGGATTTGCCGGAAGCCATCCAGAGACGGGTGGTAGGAGTACCACGAGACTGGGTTAGATTATTCCGCCGTGTGGCCACTGCAGTTATGTTCTATAGGAACACGACTTCTGGGCAGGGACCTCAGGAGTAGACAGATATTATATATTAGATGACTGTATATTCTTTTTGAGACTGAACATGATGGGGCATAAGCCCAAGTTTTGTACGAGATTATGGATCCAAATTTTGTAAAGTTTTTTGACACTCCGATGATATATATACAGCGATATTTGATGTGATGTGATAAATGTATCAAATGTATGATGTTTTTGATGATTAAAAAATTATTGTATGGAATGATTAATATGCCAATCTAATGCTTGATTAGCTAATGAGTCAGCAAACCAATTGTCAGCTCGAGGAATATGAATGAACGTTAAAAATTGAAATGACCTTTGTAACAAACGTACCCTCAAGAACAATCGTAAAAAAAAGGATCGCGTACCCGATAAGTGTTGTTCAACTGCGACACCACCAGCTGAGAGTCCAAGAAAACTACCAACGAATCAACACCCAAAGATATTGCCTCCAAGAGTAGATGAATGACTGCAGTGTATTCTGCTACGTTATTGGAAGCAGGACCAATGCAGACCCCTCTTGATACCAACAGCTGACCGGAAGGATAATGAATCACCCAAGCCGCGGAAGCTAAGTTCCGGGTGTGTCTACTAGCACCATCGCCGAAACCAAAATGACTCATGACATCAACACAACCTGCCAAAGCAGATCAAAAACATCACCATCTCATCAAAAATCGAAAATCAAACAGATATGTACAAAGAAAAAAACTACTATATACAAAGCAAAATGCCAGGCCAAAGCCTAGGCATAATACTTCTTCAAATAGAGCCCATTTCGGGGCTCCGACAACTCGTTCCCTTCGAAGTCAACCAAGGTATAAGCTCCTTTCTTAAGGAATTTTTTGACGATATAGGGGCCATACCACATCGATTTAAACTTTCCTGCCCCCAAGGCATCTTTTTCTTGGGCATAGACCAAAACAAGGTCACCTTCGGAAAAGACCCTAGGCTTAACTGCCTTATCGTACTGGACTTTGACTCGGTTTTTATGCGCTTCGTTCAACGTGGCGGCATCTCGACGCTGCTCATCAAGATGTTCCAGATGAAGAAGCCGCTCTGCCAGACTAGAAGTATCAGGAAGAAGCTCAACAGCCAGTTTAAGGGAAGGAATCTCGCATTCAATGGGAAATACGGATTCCACCCCGTGGACTAACCGAAACGGAGTAAAGCCAGTTGCAGTTTTAACTGACGTCCTGTATGCCCAGAGTGCAGGATATAGCATAATGTGCCAGTTGGATCTATGTTTATCAATCGTCCGTTGAAGAATTGTCTTCAAGGACTTATTCACGGCTTCCACCTGGCCATTGGCCCGAGGATAATATGGAGATGAATGCTCCTGCCGGAAACCCAATTTAAGAGCCAACTCAGCCATCATACTGTTCTGAAAGTGACTGCCATGGTCAGTGACAATCTCTCTAGGTATACCAAAATGAGCGATAACTTGGTTGAAGAAGAAAAGAGCTGCAGTCTCACCATCGTTCCCAAAAGTAGGCATAGCTTCGACCCACTTCGTAAAGTAGTCTACTGCTACGATAATGTACTTGTGACTTTTTGCCGAAGGCGGGTTACAAGTAGTATAATCCATACCCCACTTTGTAAAGGGTCCGACAGTAACGACTGGAAAAAGCGGAGCTGGATGAGCGCGCATTTTTCGAGTTTACACTTGACAAGGATGACACTTCTTGACCGATTCAATACAGTCTTTGAAAATCGAGGGCCAGAAGTAGCCAGCACGCAAAATCTTTTGGGCTGTAGCAAGCCCTGATAAATGACCCCCACAAGCTCCACCGTGAGAATCATTGAGCATAGCCTCAGCTTCTTCGAAAGTTAAGCAGCGTCTTAGGATTGAATCAACCCCTCGACGGTACAAAGCATCACCAATAATCAGATAATTCTTGGCTAAGTGACGCAGCCTACGACGCTCATCTTTCGAAAAAGAAGAGGGAAACTTCGCAGTCTGGAGATACACAATGATATCCCCATACCAAGGATCTTGTGGAGAGATTAGAAACAAGTGTTCGTTCGGAAAGGACTCATCATAGATCATCTCCTCTCCACAAGGCAACTCGGAGATCAATTCCACAAAGACTAATGACTTCTTGGATTTGGCAGACATGAACTCGAGATCAAATTCTTGTAAAATCACAATCCATCTATTATATTTGCCCCCAATCACTCGCCTGTTGAGGACAAACTGAAATGGATTGGCAGCTGCCAAGACATAAGTTTTGCGAAGAATAATATAATGTCGGAGTCGCTGCACAGCATGGACTGCTGCTAAGGCTAATTTTTCTATCGGGGTGTATCGCAGTTCAGGTCCTACCAGTCCTCGACTAAGGTAGTAAATAACATGCTCTGCCAGAGCATCATCCTCCTGAACCAGAACCACACCAATGGTAGATTCTGCTGTAGCCAGATACAAAAGAAAATCTCTGCTATAATCGGGTGGACTCAGTAAAGGAGCAGAGGTCAATGCCTTCTTCAAAGCATCGAACGAGCGTTGAGCGTAGTCGTCCCAAAGAAAAGGAACTCCTTTCTTCAACAGTCTCATATATCCTTTTGTAATCTTAGCATAGTTAACGATAAACCTCCGAAGAAAATTAGACTTCCCTTGGAGACTTTGAAGCTGACGGATTGAAGACGGGGGAGGCAACCGAAGTATTGCCTCAACCTTGAAGGGATCTACCCTTATCCCTTCCTTAGACACGATAAATCCCAACAGCCGACCGGATGTTACCGCGAAAACGCACTTGTTCGGATTCAAACGAATTTTATAAAAACGACATCTTTCAAATATTTGCCGGAGGTGACCTGGATGATCCATCCTCTTTCGAGAATGAGCAACTAGATCATCTAAGTATGCCTCGATAATCTTCTTGATGTCGTGGAAGGCGTAAGACATGGCCCGCTGAAAGGTAGCTCCAGCATTTTTAAGACCAAAAGGCATTTTCTTGTATGCAAACGTACCCCAGGGACAAATAAATGCAGTCTTATGTTGATCTTTAGGACGGATAGTAATTTGATTATACCCGGAAAAACCGTCCATGAAGGATAAAATCTCGTTACCGGCACACTCGTCAATGATCTGATCGATGAACGGTGTGGGGTAATTGTCTTTAGGACATGCCTTATTTAGGTCTCTGAAATCGATGCACACTCGAATCGTTCCTTGCTTTTTATCTACCGGAACGGGGTTTGAAACCCATTCAGTCAGAGGAACCGGGAAAATGAATCCCGCCTTAAGCAGCTTTTCAACTTCAGCTTTGATAGCTGCTGCCTTCCTAGGATTAACCGGACGAAGTTTTTGCCTGACCGGCTTAGCGTTTTCATACGTCTTGATCTCATGCTGGATGATAGATGGGTCTATGCCAGGCATTTCCTCATAAGACCAAGCAAAAACATCCCTATACTCTTTGAAGAGCTCGGTATAGATTTGAATCTCTTCACGGGAACATTCAGCTCCAATGAAGACATTCTCGACAATATTGGGATCCCTGGAAATGTTCACCGGGATAGTAGGAGAGATCACAACCATGTTCCCTTCAGCATAAACCTGTGTTGGTGCCAAAGGGTTCAAGACTGGGTGAACAGGACCAAGAGACTGAGGACTTGGAAAACTAGTTTCAACTTCGTTTAAGTCAGGTAGGAAGTAAGACCGATGATGCAAGTCATCCCACGGTCTATCTATACCAGTCATGGCTTCCAGGATTGCCTCTTCAGTTTGAAGAGTGGTATCAAGACAATCCTGGGCCGAAGAAGAAATAATCGTCCAAGCCGGAGCCACATCACCATCCAACTCTTTCGGTGAAAGAGGAGCTGGAACGGATTCTGCAGTGTCAACAATAGACTGATATGCAATCTCAGCTGCAGAAATCGGAAATTCCATTCCACCCACTTGACCTTCCGCTAATGTGGCAGTAGGGGAAGGTAAGGTCCAAGGGTTCGAAAAATAATGAGTTCGAAAGAACTCTCTTCGAAGGGGAGCCTTGGAGGATGAAATAGCATTAATATGCACCGTAGGAGGAGGAAGATCGAAAGTACCCATCAGGGAAGAATACATTCCAACTCCTAGATTCTCGACAGGCGCCTTAGTATTATCCAACTTAGGAACAGAAGAGTCAGAAGGCGCATTCAGGTCTACCTGAGGACAGTCCAGTTGATCCACTGTGACAATCCTCCCTTCGTGGGGGAAACATACAATTCGAAATAATGAGGACGCAATGGCATCCATCTCATAAATCCAGTTCCTCCCCAACAGAAGGTTGTAGTCCAAGGCTGCATCCACTACCTCAACCTCTATGTTGACAGTTTTGCCCCCAACACAGATGGGCAAAGCTGGGACAATACCATGGGGTCTGTGAGAATGGCCATCGAACGTAGTAAGAACAGTGCTAGATGGAACAGCTTTGGGAGATCTAATTGTTTTCCAACATGTGAGAGACATCACGCATGTGGAAGCGCCCTCATCGACCACCGTTCGAAAGATATTGGTCTTTCGATACAACGATTTAATGTGAAAAGCCATGTGATGGGGGAGTCTCTTTTTAAAATTAGTCATATCTTTTTTTTTTTTTTTGAAGTTGGACTAATTCTATTAATCAAAATATGGTACATAAGAAAGTACAATCAAGAGAAACAGAAACACGACCTACCGGAAATGATTTGATATCAACCTCGGTCACCGGAGAGAGAAAAAGACAAGAGAGGAGCAACAAGAAGAGACTAGAAAGCAGGAAGGAACCGACTCCTACCCAGAATTGGTAGAGTTTTCCACACAAAATTTCTTCCCTTTCTTTTTGTTGACTTTAACCCAACCATCCTGGTGAGTATGAGCTGGGACAATTTGAAGACTGGAGTTCCCCAAAAGAGGAGCCTCCTTATCTGAATCAGAGGAGGCGGACTCATGGCTACGCTTCTGAGTGACGGTGGTATCAGGGGGTTGCTCGGGAACATCGGTGGACAAGTTTTCAGTCTGAGGAGCAAGATCTGAATCTGCGTCACTCCCATCATCGACAGAGCTTGGGGAGGTAGAATCTGCAGCAGGCGGCGGGTAGCAGGGAGTCCATTTTTTGGAATTGGACTTTGTACGGTTTCCTTTAGTCTTTTTGTCTGCAAGAGTGGGGCAGGAGTTCTGCAGATGCCCTGCTTGGTGGCAGTGACGGCAGCGGAATGCAGTGTTCTCGTAGTCTAAGATCTGAGTCCAAACAAAGTCGCCGACCTTGATGATGAATTGATCAGGCAATCCTTTGCTGATATCAACCTCCACGCATATTCTGGCATAAGTGTAGAGGCTCTGAAGTGCCCTTTCAAAATATGCAGTGAGAAAGCGTCCCAAGGTATCGCCCATGCATCTAAACACATCCAGATGCCAAAGATGGATAGGTAAGTTGGGAAGCCTGATCCAAACAGGAGTTCTGGTGATGGTAGCTGTAGCAGGGTCGAAATCTGGGAACCATGGGGTTAAGAAGAGCCCAGCATTTCCAAAAAACCAGGGACCTTCCTGTAATGCCTGCTCATAATGCTTGGAGTGATCGAACAACACTATGAAGAATCCTCGTGAGCAGCAATTGACCTGGCATTTGCTAGTCCAGTTTTCGTGGATCCAATCAAAGAGATCCTTTGTTCGCGGCCAGAGTCCATTAAATCTGCAAATGATGGCTCTATCTGCATATTTTTGAATATCTTCTGCGAGAACTGGCAAAGGGATCTCAATAGAAGGTACTTCATCCAATTTGTCAACCAGAAAAGGCTGGGGTTTGGGGGCTGCAGGGGGCTTGGGGTTCTGAGAAGAAACAACATTTTTGTAAGAGAGGGTAGGGGCTGAAGAAGACTGTCCCACTGCCCCTCCTCTCAAACGAAGGGTGAACACTAAAGAATCATTTCTGTTAATGTTGTAAGCAGAGAGGGGAAGAAGATTCTCAAGATGTTTACCTTGGAAAAGAAGTCTCTGGAGAGAAGAAGGAATCCCAGTCCGTCGTTCCAGATTGAGCTTCAGATTCTGTATCAAATCTGTAGAAGAAACCCACAACAAAAGAGTTTTGCCAGAGAGCATCCGGAGTTGTATCTGAAAAGTGGCAGGGTGCTTTTTAATGGCCAAGTCTACACAGTAACGAGGGGCGGATCTGCTCTTGCGTACATCTCCAAACCTCTGCAAAGAAAGTCTTTGAGGGTGGGAAACGCCTGAAGACCAATGCCGGATCTGCATTAGGGCAGCGCTGTCATTTGGACCCATCTTTTTAAAACATCTCTGAGAGAAAAGGGGAAAGGTTGGCTGGAGACACAACATCTCCTGGCCCAGCCGAGGTATGGAGGGGTAAGCAGTAAGGTATGCGCCTCCCAAAAAATCCACTGCCGTCCACCAGTGCCGATCCAAGGGACTTATCTGCCAGAGTTTGCAAACAGAGGCGGAGACAGAGCTTATATTGAATCCTGCAGAAACTGCCTGTTCGAAGATTGCAGAAAGACTTCGGGGCTGAGAGACTCCTTTGAAATAAATGGCGGCCTCCGCAGGCATCGATGGATAGACGCCGTGGATCTTGGCAATAGTGAGGTCTGCATCGTTCTTGGGCGCCATAAATTGTGTGTCCATTGAAAGAGCTTCGACTTCCAGTGATGAGGCATACAGTCCATACAGTCCATACGCAGTGATGAGGCAAGGGACTGTAGCGAGAGTCTCCCCATTAGGCTTCCCCTCTGGAACAGCAGCGGGGCGTTGATCAGGTTCAGAGGCCCGAACAGCAGAGTCGGCGGGGGCGGCACTAGAACGAGACAAAACCCTAGCCATCTCTTTTTTTTCAGAGAGATATCTATCGTTAATTTTGAGCAGCTCTTGCTCGAGCATTTTTAAAATTAGTCATATCAAACGTAATTAGAAGAGAATTTTTTGGATCAATAGCCCCAATGGCAGTGAGCAAAGTGTTAGCACTCAAATCTACCTCAGGCTGAAATGAAGTAAAACTCAAGGCTACATCAAACCACGCTCAGCCTCGTAGCTAGCCCTACGAGGACAGGAGAGGGCTCTCTCCGTCAATCTCGAGAAAATGAGCAATAGGATGCGAGATGACTTACAATAAGAACCGATTTTAGGCTAGTAAAGAGATAGGTATGTTTGATTTTTTGGTTTTTGGGTTTTCGCTGGAGAAATGGGAAAACAGATTTTGGGTCCGGGGATAAGGTCAGACCTTTGCAGATTTCGAGTTGGGGCGAGGTAGGTGAATGTCTTGATGCTTTTGATTGGATATATGGATAGATTAGGCTGACGAGGAGCTGAAGGGGGCAAAGAAGAACTTGGATCCTCTCCAAACAGCTGAAAAAATATAGAACTAACTGAATTCAAAGGTAGAGCACTGTAAACAATGGATTCAACCTCACTTACTCATTCAATTTAGTTCAGAAGCATATGAAAGGATGGCATACATTAAACATGAAGAAACTTACAGTAAACAAAGAGGAAACACCATCAAGAACAAAACACCACAAGGATCCCAACAAGTGCCGCAAAACCTCTGATCTTTCCTTAGCCAAAATATGAAAATATGTACAATGATATCAAAAGTCTCCCAAGAGTCCAACCTGTAGAATGCCTCAGAAATTACAATATATAGATCACTCTAACACCTTTCCCTACCTCTAGGGGTCGAATTCCCTCTTCAGGGATCAGTTTCAACCAATTCTAATCATGGAACTACAATCTAGGCAGCTAACAACTTGCCTCTAAAAGAGTGGAAACTGATCCATTACATGATTTTTTACTCATTTGAGAGTGAATCTTCTAGAAGAGATAAAACCAAGCCAAAGTTACATGCCAAACATGAATTTACATCATAAAAACCCAAAAATTCTATCCATAAGCAAAACTGGTCCATAATAGGCGAAATACTGAGCTGGCAGCTGAAAATTCAGAAAAATTTCTAGGTGGGTCGCTCCTGAACTGCGTGGGTCGCTCATGTTTCAGGCTGATTTTGAGGTAGCTCCCAGCATCCACATTGAGCTCATGATAGCTCGTTGGAAAGCCCTGGATGTCTACTTTCCAACCCAAGTGGAATTTCTGAATTAGGAGTTGATTTGACCCTCCAAAACCTCATTCTCCCAGAGGTACTTCCTGCTGGTGCAAAAGGTGGCAGCAAGGTGATTTTCATGGTGTTTTTGAGCTGTTTGACCATCCATATTTTGTTGAAATGCTAAGTTGACTTCAGAGGATGCATAATTAACCATGAAAAATCCAAAAATGTAAAAATCTCCTCCAGCAAGTGTCTCAAAAAAAAGCGAGCGCATGAGCGCGCGACCCACGTAGCTGCAAAACCTGTTTTTTAGACCAAAATTTTGAAAATGACAAAATTTTCTCCGAATTTGCCCAAATTCGGAGCGGAGGTCCTCCATCATGTGTCTTGCTCAGTCAATGAAGCCTCGGCCAAAATCCGGAGTGGATCAGGCCTTTTCCGCCATTTTAGTGCTCTCCTGGTGCATGCAGTTCCTGTGATGAAAACACTGTCTCGGTTGTAGGATGTGTTGTTGTCAGTCATGATGTAGCAATGCGTATGTTCAACCTATTGAAAATGAAAAATGGGACCTTGGTGTCTTTTTCTCCATCATTATCCTGTGAATGTACCTGCGCTGATGAAGAAGGCGAGACCCCTTCCACGCCATGTGGAGATAGTACTCGCGTTGCTGATGAAGTCAACGAGACCCCTTCCACCCCGGGTGAAGATAATACTCGTCGTGATGTTGAAACAAAGCTCTGTGGCTTCTCTGATATGTTACCACTACTGGTGCACTGGTATGCTCCATCTCAGTGCATCAACCTCAACGATTGAGTCACTGTCCGACTCCTGCTCATACTCTGACTCTGTCTCTGTCATGGCCCGGAACAAGATATTGGCACTATGTATACTGATATAGATGCAGTGAAAAGAGAGTTATGATGTGTGTTTCAACACCCAATAAATATCCCACCGTCAAAACACCATCAAGGAATCAAATCATGGATAAAATCTCAGCTTTAAATGGATTGGAAAAGGCACAATCTCTGTTTTGAATGCAAGTGAAATTTTGACCAAAAGGGAGCAGGCAACCTTCAAAATATTGAACAAGTCTAGTCAAAGGGAGGGCATGGCATCAATATAATGTGTTTGTTTATGAATAATAACCACAAAGGTCTCAATGGGCAGTTTGAAACAAAGTCATGAGAATGCTTTTACATTGGGCAGTGAGACTCATTACCACCACAGTCACCATGGAACAATGGGTTTAAACATGGTATAATAATAGCAATGGTCAAAAATGGCATAATGGGCATGAGAGAAATATGGTTTTGATATTATATGCAAAGCTAGATGTATCACTGCCATAAGATAGCAAACAAACTCATTCAACCATTCATTCAAAAACCCTGAAGAACAACACTGCCATGACTGTAGGGTTTAAATTCTCCATTTCAAGTGTTTGAAATCACCAATGATGCCACCGGTGCATTTAAAAACATCAAGCAATTGATAGAAACCTGTTTGAAGGCCGATGAATCGATCCCAAGCAAGACTGGGCGCTCAAAACGAAATTTCGAAACTCTGTGTCTGCGTGGGTCGCTCACCCTCTGCGTGGGTTGCTCAGCCTCTGCGTGGGTCGCTCACCCTCTTGCCACATAGTGCATTTTGCAGAAAGCTTTTGGAGGCCTTCCCGGTGTCCAAATCGAGCGTGTGATAGCTCGTTGGAAAGCTATTGGAGTCTAATTTCCAACACAAGTAGAATTAGGCAATTTGGATTTCATTTACCCTGTCAAAAATCAAATCTCCCAACACTAGTCAAAATGATCAGAATGAGGCTGCCTCAAGGCAGAGTGCTGTTGCAGTCAACTTTTGAAGGTCTTCCTCAACTCCAAATTGAGCTCATGATAGCTCATTGGAAAGATATTTTTGTCTAGTTATCATTTGACTCATCATGCAAGTCATTTGGCCAACCATGCTAGGAGAAATCTTGATTTTCCCAAGGTCACTTCAGAGGTGCATTCAATTCTCCTGAGGCAACGGTATTTTTGAAATTTCTCCAAAACCATGATACCTGTGTAAAAAGTGAAGGAGGTTTTTCTTTCTTGGCATGTTTTGGACAAAAACCTCTCTCAGTTTTCCCAAATTCATCTTTTATTGCTCTGAAACATCTTTTGAGTGAAACTTATCCCGATGTGTGAAACAAGGAATTTTGTCGAAATGAAGCGAAATGAAGGGGATAGAAGGCTTCTAAATTCTTGGGGAAATTTTGGGAAGTAGGGAGGGATGTTAGGAAGCAGGGGGAAGTGGAATCACAGAGATTGAGTGAGGGGAAGGGGTCCAAAAGGGCAAAACACAGGCCTAGCCTAGGAAATTGCCAAGTTTTGGCTAGAAACTAGGGTTTGTGCAAAAATGAGGAATTTTGGGGATCTAAGTGATGGGAAGTGTTTAATTAGGTGAATTAATGATAGGGGAAGGTGTATGAACATCAGGATACAAGTTTTTCGATGATTTGACCATCCAAGAGAAATTACCTCCAAAACCCTAGGAGAGGGAAATGGACCTTACCAAGGCGCAACTGAAGCATGAACAAGCTGTGAAATGACTCAACGGAACTTGACATGATGATGACAACCCTCTGAATGATGGTACACTCAGCTGAATGGTGACATGGACTGACATTTGGACAAATTTGAAAAGAGTGAAGACCAACCCTAGACCTAATGCCTAGTGATCAAATTTTGCTTGAAGACTCAGTGAAATGAAAAAATTTGACCTTGACACTTTAAAATGACTTTGAAAGAGCATGTTTGATCACTGGAGGAAGGCTGCAAAGACTGACTCTAACACAAAGCACTGCGCTGAGCCGGACAAGACTGGAGTACCTCTAAATCTGACATAGCACAAGGACTCTGCGCCAGATCTTCTACAATGGAGTAGTTCTGGGCAGCCCTTGCATTCAGATTAATCGGTTACCGATTAGAAGATGCTTTTGGCATCCGAGGCATAGACTCAACAGTTGGCTTCGTAATGTGAGGCGGCTCAGTAGCATCAGGAACTTCCTTAGCTTTCGAAGATTCCTCTCCGCCATAATCACGGGATATCATAGCGATATCCGCGTGAGCACTCATCATAAAAATGTTCGATGGAATTTCCCCTTCCTGGGTGCCCCCAGAGGAAGCCCCAGGATTTTGGTTCGCGCCAACAACTAATTGCTGCCCTTGGGGAAAAGGGTTTGTTAACACAGCCTGGGAACTAGAAGAACCCTGCTGAGCTAACAAGCGCTGAGCATCCTGAATTTTAGGGCAAAGGTGTGTGAGATGGTCTCCAGCACAAAGCTTGCATGGAAACTTCACTTTCTTTTTCTCCTTTTTACCCTCACCAACACGCTCGTTGGTTTTATTTGCATTGCCCTTCCCGTTCTTGCCCTTCTTCTTGTTATTACGTCCTTTCTTCTTCCCATCGGATTGTTGATTTCCTTTGGGATCAGAAGATTGGACAGCATTTATGGATGAGGACTGGGAAGGTGATGAATCAGTAGGCACAGCCTGACCAGAAGGAGCAGATTGTAAAGACAACTGTTGCAATTGAGAAAGCAGGCTGGCTGCACTACTATTGACCGATCCGACAAGCCCGTCACCATGCGGACCAGGTTTGGGTTTCGATAAATCCAATTTGGAGCGAGGAGCATTGGGAAAATACTTATAAATTACCCCAGACTGAGAATAGATCAGTTCTAACTGCTGGGCCCTAAAAATTGCCTGCTCCTCGAAAAATACCCTAGATAGGGATACATTTTTTGAAATACCCGATCGCGATTTCAAAAACCACTCGAGAAGGAACTCACCTGGAATATGGGCTTTGATAAGCCTCTTCCTTCTCCTCCATTCCCGAATGTGATCAGAAATGTGAGTTGCCTCATCCTGCTTAAAATTAGCCAGGAGTTCGGTCCCAGCCTCATATCTGACAGGCAACTGAAAATGGTTTAGAAATGTGACAGCCAGTTCTCCAAATGTAGCGAAACTGCCCCCAGTGAGCTCGATATACCATTTGGCAACATTTCCAGTTAGGGTGCGTTGAAATAATCTCAACCTAATCGAGTCATCGATCAGGGAGTTCGAAGAGCACCATAAGTGGAAAGTGGTGATGTGGTCCGTCAGATCCTCCCCATTCTTACCTTCAAATTTTGGAATATATGAAGGAAGTTTGGTCGGGACCGGAGGCCATCTCGGACTATAACGAATCGGGTCATTAGTCAACTTCGACAAATCTGGCAAGTTTAACATTGCTAGAAACGGTAAGCGAGGCGGAGCCTGAGGATTCCATCCTTGATGGGATGGATTCCCAACATTCTGAAAAGAATAGCCTGGATTTGATGAGGCACCAGGCTGCCAGAAAGGACTCGTAGAAAACGGAGAAGAACCTCCTCCCCACGCCGAGTTACCAAAGCCCAGACCAGTTCCCCCCGCTGAAGTGTTGAATGAAGAGGAGAGCCCCTGATAGGGGTTCCAAGCATTAGACAGAGGAGAAAAGGACTGATAAGCACTCGATGAAGGGAAAGAAGCATTCCCTTGATGACCTGTGTAAAACTGATTCCCTGCCCCCGCCGTAGTAAAGACAGGATTCCATCCCGTAAAAGTAGTCGAACTTTGCCCCCCAGACCAAGGGTTGAAACTCTGGGTCTGGGACGTAAACGGAAACGACCCTAAAGAAGGATTGGAACTAGGAATATGTCCAGTCCCAATGGGGAAACCCTGAAACGAAGCTGATCCACTAGCCATGTTAGACATGGGCGTAGATCCAGCTGCACCAGCGGAAAAGGAAAAAGAGGGATTTCCACTAATGGACATCCCTGAACAGAAGGGACCAGAATGAGAAGCATATGCTTGGGTGAACCCAGAGCCAAACATAGCAGTGCTAGAAGCAATCTAAGATGAAGCAATAGTGCCCCCTGCCTCGACAAGGTGAGTCCGAATGCTCGCAAGACTCTCACTTCTTCGGTGAGAAGCCGCGTCCCCGCCGTGGCCATCGAAAGATAAGAATGATGTACGAAGATCCGCTGCCCTCCGACTCCAACCGATGTAATCGAACAACAAACTGATAATCAGGAGGAAGAGGAGATGGACTCGTAGCAGGAGGCTCAGGCATATCTTCAATCTGAAAATCTTTCCGAGGAACAAACTCGCGAGGTGAGCTAACGTCCTCTCGACCGACACCGTAATCAGCTATGAAACCCTTCTGCAGACTTTGGTGGGGAGGATCTTCTTCACAAATGTCGTATGCCACAGGGTGGTAACCACCTGCTAAATCGCTGCTACGCCTTCTCGAAGAAGGCTTTGCACTCTCAGGAGATAACCCCCAGATTCTCCTCGAACGTTGAGGCGCTTGATCAGCAACTTTTATAGATTTTTTAAATTAGACTCAAAAAAGTGAAAAGCTAGGCAAGCTAGGAGCAAAGAGCACTCACTAAAAATAAAAATCCCTGAGATACAGTCAAGCAGACAGCCTCCAAGTATTTCCGCTCCGGGTGATGAGGACCAGACACCAAAATACAGGAAAGCGAAGTATAGGACCTCTCGAAAACAGTATGGGATGATTAGGGCCCAGAAAAACTAGCGAAGGTATCAGAAATAGTTACGCCGACCTTCTAATGACAACCTTTGCCGGCTCAAGCACCCAAGCTTCGCAAGGGCACCCCCCAGAAGTACTGCTGAAAGTGATGCGACGTCTGCCTCAGGTACCACGGGTATTCCCCCCCGCAGTCATCTGTGTGGAACCTAGGAGTGGCAACTATGGGCACCAATCCGTGTCAGAAGCCAGGCGGAACGGTCTTGAGGTTAGATCCAGCAAATCAGAGAGGGGGTATCTCTCTTCTCAGCCTTCACTTTCCCTCGCGCTTGACTCTCTGGAGGAGAGCTTTCCCGGTCCACCTAACGGAGTTGGATTTCGCTCAATTAATCAACTTCTATGTTTTGTTTGAGCGGCCTTGGAGAGTTAACTCTCCACTCACCTAATCCAAGGCCCTACAACCTACCTAGTTGGTGTATGACACTTAGAAAACTTGCTAGTTGATTTTAAATTATATCGCTTATTTTAATGGGCTGTTATGTTAAGTCACAAGGATGCGGAAATGAAACTTATGATGTTTTTGACGCAGAAGAAATTAATAAAAACTTGACTACATGCAAATGCAGTTCTTTGTCTTTCGATGAAGAGCATTCTCTATACAGGTTCTACGAGACTAAAAATTGTAGTTTTTTTCCTTTCAAATGGAAAATTCACACTCACAAAAACTAAGAAATTGACTAAATGATTCAATGCACCTAATGCAAATCACTACAAGCATGTAAATCCTAAGATGCAAATCTCTTAAAGCAGAGTGAAATTCCCAAAAAGTCCTTCAGTTTTAACTCTTCTTTGGTCGCCCAAAAAGCTATTTCTCGAAATCAAGAACTCTTAAAATAAGGACACCAAGAACACTTAAAAACAAGAAGAAGAAATCAATTGACAACTCCTCCTCAAAATCAAGCAAAAAACTAAAAGCAAGAAACCTCACAAGCTTCAAAAGTTATGGCAAACGAAAATGAAAATGCAACAAAAAAAGCAAATAACAAGTGAAAATGATTTTTAAGCCTTTGAAATGCAAAAACAAAAAGCAAAGCAAATGTTTTTTGAGCTTTTTTGTTTTATAAAGAAAGAGCTCGAAAAGACCAAGCACAACTATCAAAATCCAAACCAAAAGAGACCGAATTCTAAGCACAAACTTAAACAATGCTCCCAAACCTTATAAGGCTAACTCGTAGCAAGATCAATAAGAGCAAAAGAAGACTAGAAAACTCAGCCACTCAGCCTAGACAAATAGTGCAAACTCATCGCAAACAAAAACTCCAAAGAAGCAAGAAAAGCTCTTCAAAAATTGCAACAAAACCTAGCCTATGGAACTCAAGAAAACCAATAAAAAACGAAGAAAAAATCGCAATGCGAAGCACAACACAAATATAGGAGTGAGTAAGTGAGCAGAAGCTCTCTGTTCTGATAAAACAGAATAGCCAAGAATGCTCAGAAAGCGATCTTGGAACTCAATCCAGAAGTGCCAGCACCAGAAACAACTCTTTGCCAAAAAGACTAGTTTTCAATCAAACGAAAGAGAGAAAAGACATGAAACCACCTTCATTTATCCAAGAAGTGGCGTAGACAAAGGGAAACCAAAGCCTCCACAAATCTTGAAGGACCAAAAGTCAATAAACCCAAAAATTAAATCTGCCTAGGTATACGTTACTTTCAACGTTTATGCAAATCAAATAAGTGCATAATGCTGTCATAAGCAGGGAAACTCGCGTATACGTGGGTTCCTTTAGACAAACTTGCGTGTATACGCGACTGTGTGCTGAAAAAAGCGCGTATGCGAAGGTAAATAATGAAAAACAAAAAGGACAAGCCTGGAAAAGAAACCAGGACTTCAGACTGACTGCACGAAAATAAACTGGACTGCAAATGAAAGTTAAAACTGTCAGCAACCTACCAAACAGCTGAAACCACCCAACAAGAGAATCACAAGAATGTGATCCCCAGCGGAGTCGCCAGTTCTGTTTCGGGGAATTAACACCCTAGAGGTTGGTTGGGATACAACCTCCACAGAGCAGGGGCGTACTACTTAACAGAGACTCACACAACCATGCACGTTCATAAAAACTAAATAGAGCAGAATGAGAGATTTACCCGTTGGTCCTACGTTTGAAGTAGATCCACGTGGAGTCCAAACTCCCTGCAACCGTCCTTCCTCCTTAACCTGAAATACAAGAAGAAACCAGCACAAAGGACAAGTTGTACAGCATATATCTACTCTATATGTTAGTGAGATTCATATTAAACATTAAATAAATCATGATGAATGCTTGTATAACAAATATTCTCATACATTAAAGCATACACTAACACGTTTATTTCGGGAACAGCATGATACTTCTGTATTATAAATAGTACGTACAAAAGTAATCAAGAGGAGAGATCACCTGATCCTTCCAAGGCCTTTGCAGACCGTCGTCCGGATCCGTCCAGCCCTTGCCTCGCTAAGACTCCTTCCAAACTGGTGCATACGAGATAACATATAAAGGGATGTGTATCTCAAGGAAACAAGGGTTTCCTATAATGAACTGGGAAAGTGCAGGAGGCACGGGGAATCAGACTTGGATAGGGAATACTAACAGAGTATAATATCAATAATTCTCTCTCTCCCTTAGGCCATACACATGAGGGGTTTTTATACTCCCTCCAAGTAGTTTCAACAGTTGGAAACAGTTGGCCACGTGCTGGGGTGGTTGAACTACCTGAGTAACCATCAACCCAGCCCGAAAATAGGGAATAATTATATATTTTTTAATCATTTTAATGGAATACGTGGAAAAGTGCAGCTGGACTCGCGTATACACGCGGAAAAGTACGGGCATAGTCGCGTATGGGGATTTTTACACTGTTTTTAAGTGAATTTGTCCATGGCGAGAATGGCTGCTCAAAACTATCAATGCATTCATGAATCATGTTGTGAGAAATGATGCTAATAACAGCAGTTCCTCGCTATCTTGCTTATGTTCTCCAACAATTAATTCAAGAGTCATCACGCCACACCAAGAAAAAGGAGTTACAGTTCACGGGTGAGTACGCTCATTTGCTACCTAGTCGTTCAACTCTCAACTCGCGATATCGTATGCGCTGGCGCACGCGCAGCGCTTCGTGCCGGTGGGCTCGTGATCATGGCGCTAACTTCGCTCGTACCAGAAGGTACGCCCTCAACTCCGACAGGACTTCAGGACTTGATCCCGTGCGCTGTTTTTACAGAACCGATAGTCGTGTTCCCTGGCGGTATAGAGATTCAGGAATCCTGCCTCGACCTTCACGTCAGGATGGGGAGGCATGGTGTTCAATTCCGTAGGCCTCAGATAATCCATGAGGTCCGCGATCCACTCCAGATTCGTCACTGTTCCTCTCCACGCTATTACGATATCTCGCCGTCCGAACCTCTTGATCTCGTCCTCGTCAGTGGCCACGGCTATGAAGCCCATCCAGTTGGCGTGAGTGCTCCACAAATTCTGCATGCAAGGCTTCTGGAAAAGACCCGGCAGATTGATATTCGAAGTTGCGTATAAATATTTCGTCACTTCATAGCCGTAATCCGACATCCCAACGCCATGGAAGAGCTGCCTGCGATGATACTTGCAGCTACCAAAGTACTTGGAGAAGGGATCGAAATCGGAAGCATCATAACAGGCCTGGGCGAATTCTCCGTATCTGATGATCTCCTTTCGCAATATGTCGTCCATGGGATAAAGAAGCCCTTCCCACTTGTTGCGCCCTGGATTTCACTCCATATGTCTGCCAGATTCCTCTTGGTTTTCGGCGCGTTCGAGATCTCTGGCTCCTTCTTCTCTTAGGTGTCTACTGCGTCCAGCGCGGTCGTCAGGCACTCCATTGCCGCGCTTCTGATGGGCAACGCGCTTCTTTTCATGGCGAAACCTATTTACAAGAAACCCGTTTACGAGCCATTACAGAGATCACACGTGGCAAATTTAATTGGTTCCATGCACATAGTTTTGCTCACCCCAAGCCCGCAATGGGAAACGCCTCCGGCGTAAAAATCTAACTCACTTATGTAACTTAAGAACCTCTAACATTAATTGCCACACCACACATCTTTTATGTTTCAATGTCATTATGTTGCGCAATAACATGGGCATATCTAGAAAATTGCGTAGCAGGTTGAAGATTTATAATTTTTAGGATTTTTAATTAATAGTTCAATCACTCCATCCAAATTGTATAGGCTGGAACTTACTACAAGTAAAAGTTTCAATAATTTGTTAAACTTAAAATATTTAATATTGATTTATTATTATTATTCGTTTAAATGGTATCCGCTAAAATAGGTTTGATCTTATAGAGTAAGTGGATTTTTTCATTGATTTGTTTTTTTTTTTTAATATTTTTGAATGTAATATTTGATGTTTAAATAAATAGTAGGAAAAGTTAAGTGTTTTATAAGTCTTATTAAAATTAATAATGTGTTTTATAAGTATTATTAAAATTAATAATGAATAAAGAAATTTTAAGAATACAAATTTTAAGGGAACCAAGTTGGTGATCTATTAGGTTAATGGAAAGTTGGTGATTGATTAGGTTAAGGGAAAGTATACGGTTAAAAAACTCAATACTAAAATCTAAGAATGGAAATAATCGTTTAAGAAGGAAAAAGGTAGAAAACTCAGTTCTAAGCTTAATAATGGAAAGAATCATTAACAATCATTAACATAAGAAGTAGTTTTGAAGTGATTTCTTTCCAGCATATGTATAATGGGTTAAATGTCATAATTGATGAAATATCAAAAGTATTATTATTATAGGAAGGTTATTTGGTGACAACAAAATTAAAAGAGGACGAATCTCAATATTAGAGATCACAAGTTTCTCCATTGATATGGTTTGATGTGAGACTTAAGAACTATATAATTATAAAGGGTCATAATTGGTTGTAATAGTTAGTAATTGTTGTTACTATTTCCCTTTTTTAAGCATTGTATTAAATGAATATGTAATGGGTATATGCCTAGCAACTTGATGATTTGTTTGGTGTAAATTGGGGTGGGGCACATATTGTCTAGTTTTGGGTAATTCAACGTTATAAGTTTAAATTTCGTTTAGAGTTTAAAAGCCTATTTGGCCACGAAGAGTGACTTCGGTGCCCAATAGTGGTGACAAACACAATGATTATATATTTGATTTTTCCTTGAAGTAACACATAGACAATTATTTTTCTTGAAAAAAATGTAATTACTCTATTAATTTAAATTGATAAGTAATCCATTTTTCTAAAATCTACCATTATTATAACAATATTGAAATAAGAAGTAGTTTTGTGTTGAGCAAGAGGCAAATTGGAGAGGTCAACAACCAAGTGGAGAATATTTTGTTCTCTCATCTCCATTTTGGTCTCTCTTGATTATATAATAATCAAAATATGATAGAGTCCAATACAAGTTAGTGGTACCCAATTACAATGAAAGTATCTTTAACAAGTTACACATATTCTAGATAGGTTTTGAAATTGTTGTTTTACCTTGGGACAATGAGCATGGGCTCGATATGTAATTTTTTGTCTTCCCCAATCATGATAGGGCTGCATGGCAAGGATTGGATTCCCTAGGAATAATTTGATGTTGATAGCAAATGTCCTAATTTTTAACCATAGGTCCATGTGTATACCATTTCCATTTCCATTTTATATTAAAGATCAGTTGACTTTCATTGATATGCCATTCTTAGCTATCTATAAATATGCGCAAAGGGAAACTTTTAACAATACATTTGTCACATTTTTTTGGCACCCAAATTAACACATAATGTAACCCTAACCAACCTTCATGTGTCAAATACAAACTATAGACACCTTTGTCCTGCTAATATGTTTATTAGTTTCAAATCTTTACTAAACTCTAAATAGAACTAGTAACTATAGCCTCATAGATTTCTTCTAAAATTACATTTCATCTAAAGTCATTTTCATTATAACTCACAACTCTAAAATTCCACTTCATCTAAACTCATTTTCATTATAATCCACAATCTAAATAGATCGTTCACTCAAAATCTACACTTAATTATAATCGTGGGAGTTACATACAAAACTCTACCAAAATCTACACTAAATTATAATGGTGAGAGTTGCTTACAAAACTTTACCAACCATAAAAAAATTAACAAAAAAAACCATGATTTAACAAATGTTAACTTCAATAGCTTTAATGCACCCATAAACAATCTCTCCCCTCCCCACAAACAAATGGATAAATAAACTAATTAATACTATGTTTCAACAACTTCTCAAGAGCAACCACTTATTCTATAAGGCATACACCAACATTAAAGAATACCCACAATATTGAGTGAATCACCCAACCAAATTCTGAAATTTTTTCTATATACAAACTATAGAACCACAGAGAAAGAGGAATGTAAAAGTTAATGAAAAAAAAACCCAGATATATGGCAATCTCATTTTAAAACATTGACACATTTTTGTTCATAATAATACATTCATTAACAAGAATGGCTGCAAGGCAGCTAGTCCCTGCCTTGAGCGAGAGTTGGAACAAACAAAATAACATTTGTAATTATGATTTAAGGTGAAGTTTGTAGTGGTATTCTAGATGTAAATGAAATGAGCTACATCCAAGCTTATGGTTCCAGAAAGTACCAACAACAACTTCATGTCTATATTTCGGTTTTATTTTTATTATGATAGTTTATGTTTAAATATATAGATATACAGTTTATGGTTCCAGAAAGTACCAACAACAACTTCATGTGTATATTCCAGTTTTATTTTTTTTATGATAGTTTATGTTTAAATATATAGATATACATGTAAGGATTGCTTGTATGTAGAGAATGGGTAATTCACTGCTGTAATTTGAGCAAAGCCACAGGCAAAAGAAAGTAGAAAATTTAGATTTCTATTGTGAACAGTGCCATAAACATTTCTGCATGTACTTATGATTGATGTGTGAATATATGTCTATCTACATATTTATAGATATACATGTATATGAGAATACCTGGTTTATTTGCGCTTAGAAAATGTATTGTTAGTGTTGATAATTGAGAAGAATTTTTCAAGGCACCATAGTAAACATCTGGTTCGACACTTGCTTTAATAATATTTTAAAACATCTTCTCCGCCTCTACAGCTCGACCCAATCTTCCATAGGCGGCAATAACATCATAAAATGATGAATAGTTAGGCACAAACCCTGCTTCCTACATTTTAATAATGAAGTAATTTGATTAATCTAGAAGTCGTGAACTTGCAAGTGTTTGAATGACAGAGGCATATGTGCATCTGTCAGGAAAAACCCCTTGAACTTCCATTCTTTCAAACAACTTCAAAACCCTGTCAGCAAATGCATTTATCAAGGCACCATAAACCAAAAAATCTGGTTCCACTCCAAACAAAAATATGAAATACAAAAACTTCTCTAGGAAAGGGGAAAATACAAAAAAAAAAAATCAAATAGAAATGTATTGTAAATTTATATCTGACACCAAGCACTCGTTACTTTTATTCTGTGTGACTTCTTCTTCTAAGGGTTTGACACCATGATTCTAAAATGGATACACGTCATTTTTTATGGAAGAGGAATGTAATTTCATGGGTTTTTACTTGGAAGGAAATGTTGATGTATCTGTAGACGTGCAACCAGAAATAAAAGATGATCTCAGAGTTAGGGTAGCTGGAGAAACATAAATAGATTGAAAATGTTGCTTGTATTTGGCTCGGTATTCTTCTTAGTCCTCCTGAGAAGTGTATTTCCATAAGGATAAGCATATTCCGTGTTGAGGGCCGAAGAAGAAGGGATATCTACTAATGATTGAGCTAACATTTCTTCTGTTTAATAGGCAAAGGCAAAACATGAATGAAATAATAACATATTAAATTACAGAGATTCGTAACAAGAAAATCCTCGCCTGATACTCTTCGGAACCAGAGAGATCTGCTACAGAGGCACTCGCATGCACTTAAAATGCACCTCTATGTAATAGTTGAGCTTAACCACCTATTCAAGTTTCAACGGGAAGTTGGGAATGACTAGCACATCTAAAGCGTCCATGTGCCTTCTCTTGTAGCCACGGGATTTATCTTACCCTTCTTGTAGCCCCAAAACGTAGAACCACACACAGACGGAGTCGCACAAGTGGATTGGCATGCTGCAACCTTTTGTGCTGCCTGAATTGTATCCTGGCTGGATGAGGCTGTAGTGCCCTGAATTTGATTGGCAGCATGTAGGGAAAATTCATTATAATTTACATGTAAAACATTAAAAAAGGACATCGATTGATACAAATAAAGTCAAGCAGAGACTAAAATGAAGGTTTCAAATGGCACCTAATGTAGCGTTAGACCAGAGAGTTCTTTAAGCATAAGCTATTGATCTTTGGTTGCGAAAAGGCTGTCGATGTTTCGGTCCATCCATTCTCTTAGCACATTCACGGAATCCTGAGGGAGACAAACTCGCGCCTCGCCACAGACCACAGATTCACTCTGACCTTCATCACTTGCAAATGGATGTTGCCAGGTTCTCGCCTGCAACAGGGTTACTCTGAGAGCATAGCGGCTTCCCCGGGTTTCCACATCTGCTTCGTCCATGTCCCTCGACATCCGCTTCGTCCAGCTCCATCACGTCGAAATCAAACGAAATCGAAGAAGAAGAGGCAAGATAGAAACTCTGGTATCAAAGCTTATGGAGAAATTGAAAGGATTTTTAGATAGTTCTTTCAATTTCATAGCCACACTGCGCAACTAAAACACTTTTCTTATTTTAACTGAATAATAACAATATTTAATCCTAAGGTCCATAGTATTTCAATCATCTAACATTACAATCAACGGTACACAATAGTACATGTAGCAGTTTAGGAAAGTTGTTTTCAAATAGGTATGCTTTATAGCGTAAATATAAAAGATATATGAGTACATTATTCCACGTAGGTAAAGTTCGATAAGGGACCATTAAGTTCATTGGATGTATCAATATGGGTTACGGAGAATGGTAAAAGATTATTGGTTTTTTTAAGTGGATTCTTGTGTTTAATTTCCATGCCAATGTAGTAAACTATTAAGAATATGTTTTATAGTGTAATAATGTAGGGTTGAAAATGGTAATTTTGCTTATTAAAAAATAAAAATCACATTCTTTAAATAATTATATGGAGTGAGCAAATATTTTAGTTGTTTACCCACATAGAATAACGGTTAAAATGCGACCATTATCCCCATTTTGACCCAAAAATTATGTTTGAGAAGAACATTGAAGCTTTTACAAATGAAGAAATTGTTTTTCCCTCAATATTGCTTACAAAAAATTGATATGCCTAGCCACAACACTTACTCAAATTTGAAGAAAGGTATTAGCTTAAGGAGGCTCTCATATTTACTCAAAATGTTAATCTACATGTAAATAAGAGAAATCTACTTAAAAAATAGTAGATAAGGGCTCAAGTGTGATAGATCTAAGTACATCAATGAATTAGAATAATAGGTGCTTATGTAAAATCCCATCCTCTACATGTACATAACCAATGGAGATACCACTTTTGAAGTAGTGAAAATTTTCCCATGTAATACCATCTTGACCATAAACAACACCGCTTGTGATTAGCTCACCTTGATAATTTTCCTTCACAGTAAACAAAAGCCCCTTTAGAAAGGATGGGAAGTGCCTAAAAGGAAACACTTCTCTTCGACCAAGAAGGTTGGAATACCCTTTTAGAGATTTATCACCAACAACATGAAAGCCATTGGAAATCTTGATGGTGCAAATCACAACACTCTATAAATCAAACTAGAACATTTATAATTACAAATATTACATGTTTTATTATTTTGTTATGCATAGAGTTAACTTCAATAACATAAATACTAAATTTCCTAACTTATTATAATTTTTATTTCAACTTATTATTATTTATTATTATTATTGTTATTGTTCTTATTATTATTATATCTTGTGATCTATTTGGGTCAATTCTTTTTTTTTACTTTTGTAAATTTTTAGAAACTATTCCCAAAGTTTATTAAAGTTTTGGTAAAATTAAATATTAAATATATTTTTTTAGAAATTAAAAATTATTTTTTGAATTTTTAAAATTTGATTTTCTAATTTTTAATTGGTGGATGACTAATTTTATATGGTTTAAAATCAAATTTTGAGAATTAAAATTTTAAAAAAAAAAAAATATTTTAATCGCCAAGTGCCCTCATAAATTGATTACCAATTTTTTTTCCAAATTTATGGATTTTTCCATAATTAATATTCTCTTTTCGAAAAAAAAAAAAAGTTGCCATTATGTTTCCGACTTTTACTAACCATGGAAAGATATTATATATTTTAACAATTCAATTTTAAATCATGATGCAATATAAAAAATAAAATTTAAGTCAACACTACAATAAATAAGACTTTATCTTTTGTCTTTACACTTTTAATCATAACTTAAAAATATAAAACTAGCATTTTGCACGTGAAGGTGCAAAAATAACGCCGAAGGTACCACTGTGAATCCACTGACGCCAGATATGAATCCGTTGCCTAGACGCAACCTGATAGCGTAGAAGGAACCAACTAACAAACCACCTGTCAAAATCCTCTTAAAGCGAGTTAGTTGGACACGTGTCAGAGATTGTGTCAAAGACGACGAATCTCTACAGTGCCCATAACTCAAACCCCCATAATAAAACGCCTTCGGTGTAATAAGTAAAAAAAATTAAGAATATTTTGCACTCACACTTAAACCTTTATGTAACTATTTTTTATTTATTTATATTAATATACTAGGCATTGTAAATTTTTATATTATATATTTTATTACATATGAATTCTTTGCCATGAAGACACAAGATACTTCATTTTAATTAGATTTTTCGACATAGAAATTCTAGCATAGATTGTTTATTTGTTGTTAAATTAAGATGCGTATAAATTTAAAGTTAAATAAATAGTTTATTACAATAATTATTATTTTTTTAAATAAATATTTTATTTATATTAGATATATACATTATTATACCGACCAAAGGCAAAGTGCATTGTAATCAATTTGAGTCAAAATGCTTTGGCTTTTAATTAATTTTCAAATTTTTAGAAATTATTTCCAAAGTTTATTAAAAATTTGGTAAAATTAAATATTAAACTTAATGTTTTGAAATTGAAATTATTTATGAAATTTTTAAAATTTGAATTTCTAATTTTTTATTGGCGGATGACTAATTTTATGTGGTTTAAAATCAAATTTTCAGAATTAAAAATTGTTAAAAAAAAAGAACTCTATTGCCAAAAGTGCTCATAAATTAATTATCCTTTTTCCCCAAATTTATGAATTTTTTCTATAATTAATATTTTCTTTTCAAAAAAAAAAAAATGTCATTATTTTCGAGGTTTTACTAACCATAGAAAACAATATTACACTGATTTTATTCATTGGTTGATTTTTATTATTGAATGCACTTGGTTCAATCATTTTCCTCAATAAACCTTACCTATATTTGATATTTTCAAAATTCAATTTTAAATCGTGATGCAATATAAATAATAAAGTTTAAGTCAACACTACAATAAACAAGGCCGTATAGCTAGCGTAGCGTTTCATGTCACTTAGTTTAATTATTGAATTTTGAAAGATATGAAGTAACTGCCACATTTGAACAAGGCTACATTGTTGACACTCTTGCTTTGTTTAAATATTAGTTAAATTAGAGTCAAGAACAATGAAGACATACATGAATGGATTAACAAAGTATTCTTAAGTAGCCAAACAATTACTACCGCTAATGACCACAAACTTATAGTATGTGAACATTGGAATCAAAATCCTAGAACCATACTTTCAAACCAAAAAATGTTTCTAACTTATTACAGTGAGAGAATATTGAAAAAGTGGTAAAAAAATATTGTTATTTAGCATTCGAAATCTGCCAACTGGTACTGCAAACACACGCACACACATACATTTATGTTAACAATAATTTTGCATTGTGATGATGGAGAATCAATTTATGATTTGAAACATTTTTTAATTAATATTAATGAGTTTATCTCATTATATTTGTTTATGTATAATTTTATTTAATTCGACTACCAATTTTTTAAAATTTGTTAACTAACAATTTATTTAAATTTGTAAAGTTTGTAATCATACATACTAATATAACACTACAATAAAATAATAGAAAAATAAATTAAAAGTTGTCATATGTAACAACTAATTGCTACCTAACAACCATGCATAAGCGGTCGGGACCAACTCTTTTGCTTCATCAAAATTTGAATATATGTCATTTATTTTGTTACTTAAAATTTGAACATATCACTATTATAATTATTACCGTATATGATTATGATTTTTTATTGAATTCAAAATTTGGAATTGTTCCCTCCATAAAGCTGTCAGAGATTAATTAAATGATTAAGTTACCACAGAGCATAGTCAAAGCTTACTTCGTCGGAAAAATATTTTTATAAACAAAAATTTCAGCATACTAATGATTTAATTATTTAATTTTTATTAATGAAAATATTAACGTAATGCACCAATAAAGTTTATTTATTTTCATAAATACATAGTACCAATATGGCTATTTGTCATAAAGGAAATTTTTTTTAAATTTTTAAATATGATTAAATTTTAATATATTCTTAAATTTCTCAAATATAAATAAAATTTGCTATTTTCAGGCTGATATTTTTTTATAATTATATTGAGTAGCTTTTATCGATTAAAAAAAATAGAACAACTTGTTATTATATTTGTCGCTGGCAGGATACTACGCATCAAGTTTTGCTTGATAGTGACATTAATTGTTTTTGATTAGACATATCTCTTCAATTTTTGTATAGTTTGGCTATAATTAAGTTTTAATAAATTTTTAATTTATTTTTTAAATTTATTTTTCTTGCATCTGATTAGTAGATAGTTTCAACATGTTATTGCAAAATGCATAGATCTTAGTGCCAATTTCTATTGTTTATTGTTTAAAATTATTTTTCCTTACTTCTTATTGGTTGAAATTATTCACTTGTTTTGCCGCTCGTCCTGCAATGCCGTCATTTCTACATCGCCGTCCCTTATATGATTATCTTTGTACAATAAAACATTATCACTACTGAAACATTATATGATTATTCCGTTTGAATATGCAATGTCCAAATGACGGAGTGCGTTCCGTAGACATCTGCCTTGTCGTATTTATAAATACATATGTCCTGTCGTATTTATAAATCTTATAGTTATGAAACTATATTCCAAATCCACCTTAAGAATGTGAGCCAATTATCTCAACCCTTTGGGTTGGTATCACACACACACACACACACACACACACACACACATATACGCATCGGGCTTTTACATTTCTTTTGGCTTGCCTTTCGACTTTGGGCTAAACCTCGACGCATCAATATATGTTAAAGTTCGGTTCCCAAAACTTATTATATATCGACCATTCCACACTTGAATAACCAAACGTTTACGTGATAAGTCAACTGGACCCCACGTTAATGTGCCTCCGCCATCCGACGGCGCAAGGTTTGTCGCGCACCCAATCAATATCCAACGATGCATAACAAATATCGCGTAAACTAACTGCACGGGGCTTAACGCTTGGAAATCACGTGATATGAGTGGTATTAGAATACCATTGCTAGGTGACGTGTCGAGCGCCCAATTAGATCGCGTTCCAAACTGAATTACCACTTACCAGTTTTCAATCGCGCGAAACCCATAAACTGTTTCTTGAACCCGCCTTTACTGTGCAACGTCCAGGTTCCACTCTTATCTTCAAGGTTCCGCTACTCTTCACTTTCGGGCAGTCATTCGACGCATTTCTTTTAACATAACTTTGATCTGATTCTAACTTTCGAAGACCAAGTGTTAGCTTTAACCATGCGCCCGACATATAACTCCTTTTATGCAAAGTCCGGTCATAAAATACGTATATCAACATATATATATCGAGCGTTTGGACCATAAATAAACCTTGGCTTTGAATAAAACCAACACGAACATACATTCGTTTAAATGTTCGGGGTTACAGCCAGAAACCCCCCACATCATCCCAGGGTTTCCAAAACACTATTGACTCTGTATTAGGAAACCTCCATGATGACTTTTGAGGGGTAGAAGCACTAGGGGCCGACAAGCATTGTAGCGAAGCTCACGTGATTGCCCTTCCAGCAGTGTAAACATGTCGTCAGCATTGTCGATTGCCAGCCTTCAGGTCCCGCTGGTGGCATGGTTGTCTTTGTTAGCGGCATGCTGCAGTTAGCTGGGGAAGAACACCATCTCAGATTCAACCAGGTAATCCATACGATATTTTTCTGTGATGGAAAGCTTTTGAATTTTTCTTTTGAACTCCATTCGTCATGAAACTGGCTTAATCCAGGTTTATAAAAGCCTCAATACATGTCTTAAGCATCAGATTGATGAAAGCGGCCTAATACATATCTTATAAATCCCAATACAATAATAATTTAATTAAAGTTACGATGAAGTCAAATATCAAAATTTGAGATTTTTTTGTTTTTTTTTTAAACTCATTTTTATGGCTTTTCTTGCTTTTTTCTTTCAGAGTGATCTAATTTTATCCCTTTTCTTTTTAAGAGTGATTTAATTTTATCCTTTTTCTTTTTAAGATGGATTTAATTAACCTATAAAAATATCTAAATATACATTTTTTTGTTTTTGCTTTAATTTATACATTTTTATTTTGTTTTAATCTATAAATTTCAGAGAAAAAAGCACATACTCTTAACTCTTAAATCCACTCCAATAACTCTTAAATCCATTCCAACTAACCATTGATGTACACTTGCCTTTTAATTTGACTTCTACATGATCTTGTAAAAACATGCTATTATTGTACCTGTCGGGAATTGTGAATAATACGGGAACCATATTCCAAAGCGTACAGGAATCGTGCTGAACCATATTATACCATGGCTCGACCCTTATGCCTTATACGTTAAAACTATTACTTTTCCCGATATATTAATCCTCAAGACATGCAAGATACACTTTTAATATAAGCCAAGCTTCAGACTTATATTATTAAGCTCATTTCCAACGCGACATTTCATAATACCTTTCAACTGGGCCCCACACATCAAATTCATTAACCAAACGATTTCAACGCCAAATCAATGGCCATATGTGACTTATCCATCGTCCGACTTGTGACGTGACTACCCTTGGATCACTCAGCCTCCGGATCGGACGATCCACATCAATATCGCGTTAATTGGCCCATCGAGAGTTAACACATAAAATTCATGCGATGAGGGCGGTATTGCCTCGTCGACGTGGCAAAATTCCACTGGATTGCGTTTTTTTTGAGTGGATTTGGCTTCGCACAAAAGTGGTGTGAAATAATTTGTTTTGGTTTCCCAAAACCACGCCGGATTTGAACAGTGACTAACCGGATTCTAACTATGGTTTAACATATCCATTTAACTTATTTCGTTGCGTTGACTCGGGGTTTAATTCCCAACAAAACTATTCCAAAACAGTGTTATTTCTCCAATGGACAGGGATTACGGTCTCGACAGAGTTTCCCTATTCTACCACTCTCCCAAAATTCTACACAGAACAACCACAGTCAAGCTATTCGCTGTGAATATGAATCTAAAGATAGGCAGGGAGGAACACGAAATTTCATCGCAGAATTGGTTCTAATTCAAACACACATCCAATTAATAACCAGGGGTTAACTCAATTGCGCCCTCGGTCCTTGTTACACAAAGCTCATCCAGTGAACATCGTTTCCAGAGTTCTGCTTATATCGCTTCGCGCAGGGAACAAATACCTAAATATCCACCAAGTTTAAACAACAACTCGGTGTCACTTGGTTTCAGAAGTTTATAGTGAATAAATGATGCAGTATTTTGTTTTTTAAAAGTTGCACAAGTTTATAATGAATAAAAAATTAACACATATAGTCAAAAGCATATGGAATCCCGCATAAAAATCCCGACACTAATCTTTGTAGGTGGGGATCATGCAATAACCCCTACTCTCTATGGTCAAAACTCACCATCAACATTCAAATTGGCGTTAATAACCCTTTCGACCAATACATATATGTGTTTCTATGGAACCAAGACTTACCTTTGTTTTAACACTGCAACGTTGGATATCGACCAACGATACCATGGACGCTTAGCATATTCACCAAAATATCTTTACATATGAATGTTGACCATATATACATATATCCCCGACCTTAATATAAGGCCAGCGCTAATACACAATATTCGGGCCCACATATAAAATAAACATATCTCAACGTAACAATGCTGACCATATCTTTGTTAAACCTGCACGCCCATCCAACGGTTGGGACGACATCGGATCGGTTTGGATGATCCGATGAATAAAACCCAATATCGTGTGATTTAGTTGCATGAACGTTAATTCACAAAAGTTGCGCGATGATAGTGGTTTTTCAAAACTGCTCATGGACACGCGTCACCCAGTTTATGAGATCGCGTTCTTTTCTTAAATACTACTTACTTCCCTTCTTGCTGTGCGATACTACCAGACTTAGACTCTAAACCGCGTTCACTGTTCACACAGGGTTCCGCCTTCGTTCACGGTTCCATTCCCGCGTGGTTAGCTACCAATTCCTTGCGTTTTTAAGAGTTCTTCGTTCTGCTGCCTTAATTAACTCCGCGTGCGGAGATTTAACTCAATTCTCACTGTTATGGTCCCAACCAGTTATCGGGTTCTTTACTATTTGATCTCAACGCCATCCACACAGAGATTTAACGACCCTTTGCGTCCCTCCTTTGCTGGCATTCAACAAATACATGGGTTTCCTTATCACAATAGAATTTAGAATTTCCTCCAACCATTCAACATTTCTTCCTTAATGGAAAATCAATTAACTCCTCATGCATTCAGTTAGACATCGACTCTTTAGTTCAAGACAGGGCAACATCTAAGCCTTATCACCGAATCATATCTATACATAGTTCATGGATTTGTTTTATGTTTTAAATGTGCTACAACACATATTATAATAACAAATGAAAAAGCCCGTGAGGCTATGATATAACATTACACAACAATAGTGTATAAAAGCAAAAACATAGAATGTAATTATAAAAATTTAAAATTTAAATTAAATTATGTTTTAAATAAACTTTGTCATTTTTGTATTATTATTTATTTTAATTATAAAAATTTTAAAAAATTATTTTAAAAAAATTAATTGTAAAAAATTATTAAGATTGAGATTTGTTGAAATGTTAAATAAATCTAATACAAATAATAATATTTAAAATTGTGATTTTTTTTAATAATTTTAGTAATTGGGATTATGTTAAATAGTTATAGTGAATAATTATTATTTTTCTAATTCAGATTCAAATTTTCACCAATTACATGATAAATATTAATGTCTTGATGATTATTACTTAAATTAGTTATATTTGAACTAATTGGCACCTTTATTACAAAGCAAATCCTCATAAACATCCTCAAATTCAAATTGCAACATCTCTATAATTACATTAAGCGGCATGTAATAGCCGTAATAGCTATTCATAGACATTTCCAATATCACATTGCAACATTACTATATTTAAACTATTCGGTAGGTAGTGACATTAATTGTCTTTGAGTAGACATATCTCTTCAATTTTTGTATAGTTAAGTTTTAATAATTTATTTATTTATTTATTTAATTTATTTTTCTTGCATCTGATTGGTGGATAGTTTTTCGTATATATGTATATTAACTTTACGGTTTGACGGTTTTCGAACTCCACACCTCTGAGATATTTCAGCTGTTAGTATTAATTGTACTGTCACAAATTATATCAATTTAATGGTTTTGATATTTCTCAGGATCTTGTTTCATTAAGTTTTTTATACCAATTTTTATGGCTCTATCAGTTCTGTTCAACTTGCTATTTTAACTAATTCACCTTCCCTTTCCTGTGCATATAAATGCATGTGGGTCTGGGCAATTCACTCTATTAGTGTTGTGTGGAAGCTTCTCCATTAAAGGTTATAAACCTTTTCAAATAATATGAGATCTAGTTCTTTTAAATGAACCGCCATAGCACTTTGACTTTCTGACTATGGTATCAAAGGTATATAAACCTACGTTCATGCCTTTTTAAACAAATATCTATGCCTTGAGAATAGACCCTTTGGCAGCATAATACCTTGCCTCATAAAGGAGGGTTCGACTATCCCGACCATAGTCTTTAACCAACACTCAATCCGCGCTTATATTAATTCCCTTGGAATGTATTTGAAACAACGTTCAACCCTTACCACATTAACTTTAGCCTTCAAATATGCTCTGTTCTAAATGTAATATGGTTGAGACCATAGGTAGTAAAGGTAAGGTTATAAGGCCATGGGTCATTATATAAAGACTTTTATCATAAGTCGAGACGAATAAATTAAGTTATGTTTGTACCATATATTGTACAGTGACGAAGGAACCTAACCCCCGAGGTACTTGACATCAGTGGTGAACTTCTCTAGACTGACCCGCAGTCATATATAGCATTAGAAAGTACACATCAGCCACATGCTAATAAGAATGTCATAAATAGAATTGTGATGCATGAAGATTTTATTACTTGTATCATCGTCTCTGTCTATTTGGACAAATAAATTTATTTATATTTTAATGTTATTAATTATACATAGAATCATTATCAACAATAAGGTTTTCGGCATCGAATATGGAATTTATGATATTCATTATGCAAGTACAGAACTGAGTTGGAGGATCTAGTCGATGTCACAGACACCCTATGTAGATCTCTTGATATTAACAACCATTAATTCAAAATTAAATGGCATAAAATTATGGGACTTGTGCAAGTTTCTACTTTGTAGTTGTTATTTTGCTTGAAACTCTGTCAATTTTATTTCTGCTGTTTAGATTTTCTGTTGTTGACCGTCAAAATCGTTGTATTCTACTCAAGACATCTGCAAGTGGATTTACCGTGCGACTCGACATTCTGCAAGCGAGCTTTTGCAAGTCAGGTTGGAACTATGCGCCTCCGGTTGGAAGGTCTGCCAAGCATAATTTCTCTTACTCTTTCAAGTAATTCCACATATTAAATTCCCTTTCTTGCTTTGATTCTGAGTGTAAAATGGATGACATTCTACTTGCAATTTACATATTATGGACTCTGTTTTTAAATGATAGCCGATGAAACATTGATCATGGAAATTCCATTGGAATTTGATAAAGTTGTTGTGTTCTACAAATCTCGTTTCTTTTTAACAAATTCATGAAGTTCCTAGAAGTACTTCTCAAGATTATATCGTTCAGAGAAAACATAGAAAGCATAATTTTGTTGGGTCCCTAGCATGAGAATACCATTTGTATCAGGCTCGGAGGATTCAAATTCATTTCCCTTGGAACGACTCTGTTTACTAAAGCCTTCGAACATATTAACACCATTATTATCATTTCTATCTGAAAGCACTTCTAACATCACTTTATGATGCAAAATTCGAAGGCCTTTATTGCGTCGTTGCCTGGTTTTTGCATTCCATGGCCAATGACAGAGTTGCTAGAAGTTAAATAACATCCAAAGGCATGTAGAGTCGAAACAAATATTAAATGTGAAAACTTCACTTTCTGTCTCTTAGTTCAAAAAAAAAAAACACTGCTGTGTAAAACTATTCTATTTCGCACTCTGTTGTGCTTTTTAAAATAAAAACATAACACTCTGTTACAAAGGCTCTCGGGCCTTTTATAAGTCGCAACACATATTACATTAAAAATAAAACTAAAGCAATACGCCCTTTCAGGCCCACCCAAAATGAAGGCGCATATTAAAAACATTGAAATGTTTTAACATTACCTCTTATAACAAAGGACTTTATAAAAAAATTCGTCGCGCATATAAAACATATTAAAACCTTTGACATAAAACCTTTGCATCGCACGATGAATGAAAACAAAACTCCACCGGATTTCAAAAGGCGATGAACCAAATTGCATTAACTCATTTCGCGTTACAAACCTCTCCCTGCTGACATCACTATCTGTGCGCGCGATGGATTATTAAATCCATCGTATAAAACCACATTGCATCCGCTAAGGGCCTGCTGACGTAGGCATGAAATGTAACGCGAAAAGGTCTTATCAATTCCGCTGCATAAAATGCATCGGGTCTGGTTTAACACAATACAAACGGGCCATTTGAAAAGTTCTGATTTCGATGGAGGAACGGACCCACGATCAAAACATAAACTGCGATGTATAAAAGTGGATCGGGTCCGCCATTTCACATTGTGCAATCGGGCCATAAACAAAAACACTCCCGATGCGATTCAACTTGCGATTGACTGTTGTAATGCCGCGTGGTCTTGTGGACCCGCGGATCTTGGCTTAAGGCGGAGGGCGATTTATATGATTGCAATGAACTCATCGCATTGGGCCATAACAAAAGGCTGTGGTATATATTAAACGTTCCGATTGCGATGAACGCATCTAAACTCACCACATAAAAAATGGAAAGCGGCTCTGCACAGGGACAGTTGAAAGTAACATTTCAACAATTTGTGACTAATTTAATTACGATCGCTGCTCGCAAGACAGGGCCAGAAACAAAAATCTATGAAATAAATTAAAGTTCAAGATGTTTTGTAGTTATCAGTATCCTCCAAGAAATTATTAGGTCGTGTGTATATTATGAAGGCAAGAAAATGCAAGCACCTCAGTTGAAAGTTAGTCAGAATTAATCTTTAAAGAATTGCTTACAGAAGACAAGGCACCGAATAAAAGTCATGGGTTTAATTGATCAACTAAAAGCAGCACTAGGAACAGTCAAAATAGAAGTAGCTAATAGAACAGATGCAAAGCCAACGGTAGTTAACACAGGGCCAGAAACAAAACTCTATGAAATAAATTAAAGTTCAAGCTGTTTTGTGGTTATCGGTATTCTCCAAGAAATTATTTGGTCGTGTGCATATTATGAAGGCAAGAAAATGCAAGCACCTCACTTGAAAGTTAGTCAGAATTAATCTTTAAACAATTGCTTCCAGAACACAAGGCACCCAACAAGAGTCATCGGTTTAATTGATGAAGTAAAAGCAGCACTTGGAGCAGTCAAAACAGAAGTAGCAAATAGAACAGATGCAAAGGCAAGGGTAGTTTATAGCTTATGTAGTTATAGCTTACTGAAAATAGTAGTTCTTGCACTATAGCCTAGAGATTTATAGCAGATTAGAGCAACTACCCAAATAGTCACATTAGTCTTATTACTATGGACCTAGGGTCGTGGTAGTCTTAGTCCCATGCCCTAAGTTATTATTATAGGATCTTAAAGATTTCATATAGTCTATTTCAAGATTGTTCTATGCCATCTATTATTCACATTATCCTCTACAGGTTACTATAATTTGTTTATTCAAATCATTTCTCTCAATTACCCAATTCAATGGCTAAAATATTGTTTTTCTTGATGTCTACGTTTCAAATTCTGGTATTTCTCTTATTCTTCAGTCAATTGATTTCTTTGGATAGTTAAATTGTTGTTTTTTCTTGATGTTTTAACAAAGTTAGGTGCCACTTGCTGCATTGAGTGGAATCTATGAATTTGGAACGATGGAATGTAGTGCCATGCAACTTTCAAAGACGCTACAACAACTAATAGGAGAAGAAGACACCGCTAATACCAAAATAGATTGTAGAAACAAAGCAATGGAGAAAACAAGTGCTAGATACTTTGCATGTAGACCTTGTAAGAAGTGGTTTAGCTGCAGCTTCAAATGGTGCAAATGTTGTTGTTGTATGCAACACCTTTGTTAATATGCAGAAAATAATAAGTGGTTGTCAAAGATCAACATGAAGGAAAGCAAAGAAGAAAACAAATAGTCAATACTTTAAATGTAGCCGTCGTACCAGGTCGTATATATACAACTTCAGATGGTCCAAATGTTGTTGTTGTATACACCATCATTGTTAATGTCCATAGAAAAATGTCTGGTTGTTAGCAATCATCATAGAATACATTTATTCGTCATTCACATGAATATTTTGTCTTATCACGAAAGGTGGTGTAACCACCAAATTTTCAAAATATAATGCTAGAATTAGTACATATTATGCTTACCTATCTTGCCCAATACTTGCTACATTGACTTGCAAGTACATGCTTTGGTGCAATAAAGTTGGGGCTTGGATAAGGGATGGATGCTTTGTTATAACTAAGTCAATTCTCACATTTAGCTTTTTGTATGAAGCATGTTGTTGCCTTGCAGATGCTATTATGCTACAATCCATATGTGACTATACATACATATTCATAATTACAAGTATGTTGTTTACAACTAGCAAGATTAGTTTTACTAATCAAGACACATACAATCTGTATTTCATGCTTTCTATTGTATACAAAAGTCAATCATTTCTAGAATACATAGCTTCTATGTGAGATTCATGTCTTCAGAGACAATAACCAACGTTGCATGTTGTTTGTTTTGCAGTGATACTTTTAAAATACAGAGAGATGAAAAATAGGAGCTAGTTACTTGCAACTTTGCTTCTCTTATTTTACTGTTTTGAAATCAAACAAACAATATAACAGTAAAATTAGTATTTTGTGCTAGTAAACATTATCATAGACATATATTAAATAAAGCAAAAAATATTATAGAACCTCCTCTCATCTTTGAGGAAAAAAAATCTAACATACATAGTAGTTAGTAAACAAATCACCATACGAATCTGAAGAATAAACACATACAAAAAATGGTTGAAAACATAGACATTGAAAACTACCATCCAGCAAAAAAACATCGCATAGATGCTAGTATTGATATCGTTTTAATGAACCATAGTCTCTTCAGACTACAACAATTTGCATATACTCCTGGAGATTATTTGTTCAATGCATTTGAAGTGCTTCTGCACTTTCGTTACTCGTCCATTGAACTGCGCAATGGAATAATAGACCATTTTCTCAATTGTCTACAGCGCAATGACACAAAGGCAAAAGAATCATACCAATATGAACTAGATCCTGTCATGTTATATCAACTTCATGGAATTCACGATGTTGATACATACCTTCGTAGAATGCGTTTTTCTGCATCTAATAGCAATTTCCAATCTGAAAGAGGCCTATGGGGAGACACATTTTGCATACGATGGCTATCAAAGTGGTTGAACATACCAATTGGAGTCTGGTCACTAACAATGAAAACAAGGTATTTTTTCTTCAACCATGATCTAGATACAATTCCACTAAACATTTTGTTTCATGATACAGATCCTATTAGTGGACATTTTGAACCCCTATTATACAAAAGATTACCTAGATGCAACTTTGTGCCAAATTATTCCTTGTCACCTCTTTGCAAATATCTTGAAAACCATTATGAATCCATTGTTCGTGAAATGCAAATTCATGGAATGCATATAGCAAAAACAACTATGTCGAAATGTGCCAATAGCATGTTCAGTGCAATTTGTCATTTAGTAGCACCTGAATTTGATGAACATTCTTTCAGACTCTACGTTGTCCAATCTTTTTGCAATGCACTGATGTCTAGAAACGAAGATGCATTAAATTGTATAGAAAAACACTTAACAAATGAAACTATACAAAGTCAAACAATGGTTGCAGGTTGGCAACAATACCTAATTAATATGGCAACGCCATATGAAAAAGGAGGAGTTGAGGGAACATCATTTTGCTTCCAATGGACATCGATCATATTCAATGTAAACATACAAATATGGTCATTTACCAATAAAACCATTGTCAAGTACTACCAATCAAAAACAAATTTCAATCAAACGTACAACATATTATCATTCGAAACAAGTACATCACACATTCATTATGAACCACTACTATCAAATCAAAATACAAATCAGTGCAATTTGCAACATAGAATAGTACAAATGCATGAAAACACCAAGAATAGAATAAACTTGCGCAAATTGAAACAAATGATACGTACAAATGACCCAAATAAAATTGGAGAAAATAGAAATAAAATAGCAGATAAAAATTGTTCTTCACGAAAAAGTACTCCCATAGAAATTTACAAACAACAAATTAAAGACACACCAAAAACCAAATGTCCAATATGTAAGACGTTGCAATTTCGAAAGAACATATCAAGCATTGGACTTGAATTAGAAAAAATGTACATAAACATATCTGGAAAACAGAAGACATTGCGTTTAAAGATCATTTGTAGATCTTGCAAAACAACACTTGCCAATGCAAAGTTGCCTCGCTTTGCAACACCTGAACAAGTAAGACGTAATAAGCCATTGCAAACTGTAACAACACTTTCAGAGCTTGAGGAAAGACTTGTCGCATTAAGAATTCCTTTTGCACAAATAAGACAGTGTGGCAAGAAGCGATAAAAAATGGGCTTAACTGGTTCAATAATCAATGTACCTGTTCAGATGGACATTGTCCAAAAAGCATTGCCACAATCCATAAACAATACAATGACAATTTCTATTTCATTAAAACGACGACTAGAATACAAGAATGCATATCAAACAGGAAAAGTGCGTGTGCATACTGTCATGAGAGCACTTAAAGAACTATGTTCTCGAAATTTATATAAAACTGAAAACATTTCTATTAATAGCAATTGGAATCATATACTTGAATTGGACAATAAAGATAATACATCCGAGGATGACAACATTGATAGCAAAAGTGAAATGGATAGCATTTCAAAAAGTGAAAGACCAACTGAAACCTTAGTACATGGATTGATAGCTTCACAATGAATTCATGATTTACAAGAAAAGATCATTGAAATAGCACCAGCTGAGGGACAACGACCACTTGGGATATTCAAAGACAAATATGCAGAAGAAATGAGTTTCCCAACACTATTCTTTGGAGATCCACGTCACAATGATATAGTACAAAGATTTGGTGACCAAGAAATAGTAAAGTGGGAACTAATGCATTGCAGTGGTCACTTTTCCTATCACATCACAAATTTTTTCTTCAAGACAATGCGAATAATCATTGAAAAGGTCATGTCATGCATTTTAGTACGAATAAGGAAAGGAAAACTACAAGGAAGAAAGTTGTTAGCAAAAGATGTTAAATATAAGCCCAACTTAGAAAAGTTACTAAAAAGTCACATTGGATACATAGATTTCAAACACATAAGAATTTCTCCTGATTACCACCAACAAATGAAAAACATATATTTGCAATGATACGACAATTAGGTCCTCCAACTTTCTTTGTTACATTTACAAGTGCAGAGCATCGTTGGAGTCCACTAGTAGAAATTCTTACTAAATTGCATAGCAATAGAAATAAAAAGAAACACATTGAAACAATTGAGGAATACAACATTGATTATCTTGTCAGAAAGGACCTAATAACATGTACACGTTACTATAGACATAAGACAAATGCACTGAAGCAATTGATCTGTCAAGATAATACATTTTTTGGAAAAATATTAGATTACTCCTTTGTAACTGAGTTCCAAAATAGAGGTAGTGCACATGAACATGCTCTTATATGGATAGAAAATGCTCCAGTATATGGAATTAATAGTAACTTATAAATTGAAAACTTCTTGGACAACTATATAACTTGTAGCACAGATCACCTTGATCTAGAACTCGCAAATATACACGAACATCATCATACCAAAAGCTGTAAAAAAAGAAAAGCATCGCATTGTAGATACAAATTTCCAATGCCACCAATGAAAGGAACAAGGATTCTTGAACCAATTACTTCACTACATGACTCAATAAATGAAAAAGTTTTGTCCTTGCAAAGCACCTTAGAACAAAAACACTATGACAAATCAACTAGTCATGAAAATTTCATAGATGAATTGCACTTAACAGAAACTGATTACATCAAATTAATACAAAGTACATTAACACAACCAATGGTGTTATTGCAACGAAAACCATTAGAAATGTGGAATAATAGCTTTGCATTCAATATGCCACACCTATGGAATGAAAATACAGATGCTCAATATGTTCTAAATGCATATGCTGCAGCTTTATATTGCAGTTCGTATATGACCAAAGTTGAAAAATCTATGACAAATGTATTCAAAAGGATACGACAAGAACATGAAAAGAGAAAAATCGATGCTATTCAAATGATACGATCTCTAGGCAATGCCTTGCTTAACCTTCAACAAATTTCAGCTCAACAAGCAGTCCACATAGCTCTCGCCCTACCATTGAATCATAGTTCAAGAGAATGCAACTTTATAAACACAACACCAACAGATGAATGCACATTTATACTTAAACCAACCACTCTTCTGAAACAAATTCCTGACAATTCTGAAGATGTTATGTGCAGTTCTATAATTGATTACTATATCAATAGGCTTAATGCTATTAAGCATGTATGTTTAGATGAATTTGTATCAAAGTATAGGAAAGATGGCACACCAATATCAAAAAGAAAAAAAGAAAAAGTAATTCGATTCATCAAATACAAAAAACACATTGACTATGAAAACTATTATAGAGAAAAACTTTTTCTATATGTTCCATTCGAAAACAATGAACATGCGCTAAAGCAAGACTTCCCGACATGGAAGAGTGCATACATGTTGCATAATAACACAATAAAAAACAATGAAACTAAGTTCGCATACAACATGAACAAGAAATGGGGTGATTTGGAAGAAGCAATTCAAGAAATTGATAACAACACTGCAACTTCTAATCATACAATAAAAAAACCTCAAATATCCAATGATGTTACCGAGAAGTATGACTTGGCTAAAGATTTGCAATTTCCCCAATGTGATGACAAAAAAGGACATCTTAACATTGGTTGTCAATTTATAGAACATCCATTTATGCTTAGCAACGAAGAATACTACAACATTAGGAGAATGCTTAATAGAGAACAACAAGCAATACTCAAAGACATTGCAATGAAAAAACGAAAGAACATAGACAAACCATTCTACTTATTTTTTACTGGAAGTGCTGGTACTGGAAAAACATTCACAGCAAAAGCAATATTTCAAATGCTCATGCGCATTTACAATGAACATTACAATACATACCCTTTGAAACCAAAGGGTTTGATATTAGCATATACAAGTTAAGCTGCATATAATGCAGGTGGAGTAACAATTCATTCTGCATTGCTAATGCCTTTCAAAAAATCTAGTTTTATTCCACTTAGCAATGATGTATTAGACAACTTAACACAACTGTACGAAGAATTAAGGGTCGTTCTCATTGATGAAGTATCTTTGATTGGAAGTTGTTTTCTATATCAAATTGATGATCAACTAAGAAACATTAAGCATAATCAAACAAAATACTTTGGAAACATTGATATCATATTTTGTGGTGACTTGTACCAAGCACAACCTATACAAGATTCACTAATATTTGAACAACCTACAATAAGAAGGAAACCAATAACATATGACTTTTGGCAAGAACATGTAAAGTACTATGAATTGCACATTGCAATGCGTCAAACAAATGAAATATTCATTGCCATTTTGAATAGGATGCGTATAAATAATCAAACAGAAGATGATTTGAATTACCTAAATAGAAATTGTATTCGAAATGCTCCTAATGATCCTACTTTTCCCTATCTATTTTTTAGGAATAGAGATGTAGCATTACATAACAAGAAAATGTTTTCTGTTGTTCCTGGTGATGAAATTGTAATAGATGCAATTGATTACGAAGAAGAAAACCATGGAAACATACCATCTCATGCACACATAGCAACATTGCCTTCACAAATTGTCCTAAAACTTAACATGCTAGTTGAAATATATGCAGGAAACTATGACTTACAAGACGGTCTAGTCAACGGTGCAGATGGTATCATTAAATCATATGTAAAATTAGACAACTTTGATGTAATATGGATCAAATTCTATGATGAATGTGTTGGCCATCGACAAGCACATAAATTTTCGTTTCTATATAGTGAAGAAATTTGTAGCGATTGGACTCCCATATTGCACACAAAAAAGCCAGTTTCTGTATCAGCAAAAACAGTGAACTTGAAAATCAAAAAACAATTTCCAATCCAACTAGCATGTGCACGTACAATACACAGATCACAAGGTTTAACACTAGACAATCTTGCATTTGATCCTTTAGGAATATGATTCCATGGATTGGTATATACAGCCCTTTCTCGTGTGAGAAACATAGAATCATTGTATTTGCTTAGTCCACTTAAGAAATAAAACTTCCAAATTCAACACAAAATCTTTGTTGAAATGCAACGTTTACAAAGAAACACAAAGTGGCAACTAGACTACAATTATTCATTATTAGAAACAAAAGCATACATTTCAATTCTTTCTCTAAACACCCACAGTTTACAAATACATACTAATGATTTGTTAAACGACTATGATATAATGCAATATGACATCCTATGTTTACAAGAAACACATTTGAAAGATCCAATGCTTCTAAAAAGACTTGAAACATTCAATTTCATATCAAATTATAGTAAACATGGTTTGCTAATTTGTATTAAAAAACATATAAAGATCTTGAAACATATTCATTTTGAAGAAAAAAACGTTGAAGCTACACTAGCAAATATGCTTCTTCATGACATGGACATTATAGTTCTCAATGTCTACGCTGCACCATATGCAACATTGAACGATACATTGCACCTTCTTTCAAAAGCATTATGCAGCATACATTCAAATCAAACAATAGAAATTGTCAGCGATTTCAACATCAATATGCTTGGAAGCAACAACAAAACAAACAAACTAAGATCGTATATGCACAATTACAACCTTCATTTTCTTTTAGAGACAAATATCAATCATTGATCACATATGGTCAAACATAACTTGTAGCTATAATACTTTCAGGTTAGATACATATTGGACCGACCATGATACTATTTGTCTCATCATTGAAGACAAAAATGCAACAGAAACATAGTGCAAATGAAACTAGTCTAATGTTTTTTGTAGTCAATATTGTCAGACTTGCCTACTCATGTCCTTACTATACAAATGAAATCAATAGTGAGTATTATTACCAAATATACCTTTAATTTGTTTCTGAATAAGTTTTTGTTGAAAGTTGCATTATAGCATTTTAACAATGTCAAAAATAACAAATTAGCTTCAACAAAAATAAAACATTTACTTCTTCCAACACAGTTGAATAAATATTACTAAAAAACATTTACTTCTTCTAACACATGGAATTGCTTATTTTTACATTACACTACTATGACTTTGACTTCTAATTGTATGTCTTGCAGATTTCTATTGCTTTATACAATGAGTCAAACATGCAAAGACAATTCACAAAAACAAACAAACACATCTAGGTTTGCTTACTACACCCAACTTACTTACCCTTCAATGCATATGTATAGACATATCTCTATGTTTAACTGTTTATTTCTTTCTACAAAACTATTGGAAGACCCATTCTTTTATTTCTAGCACTGAATTCCATAGGACTGTTGTTCATATAGAATTATACTATGCATCCATGATTTAAATCTCAAGCATCACAAAATTCATTTTAACCCTTGAATTTGTCTTTCAACCCATTGTAATATTTTCATGCACACTTGACACACGCTCCATTACAAATTGCAGACTATATATAACCATTTTGGAGTTATCTAAAAATAAACACTAGAGAGTACTGAACCTTATTCTCTACGATATTTTAGGACTAGCATATAATTTGTTTCCCTTTTCATCATTTCAATAATGTTCCATGCTTAAAGTTGACACTCATCATCAACCGCTTATTTGCATCAGAACTGTTACATGCATGATTCTATCAACCCCAGCCTTCTTCTTCTTCTTTTCCTGTCAACCTTTAATTCCTTTTTCTCACCCTTTCTCTCGAAACTTCTCAAGGTTCCTCTCCACTTCACATTTGAGCCATTTTTCACTAACATCTCCTCCAATTTCCCATGTTGCTTGTTGTAAATCTCTAAATTGTAATAGAGATAATATCAAATAGAAATTAAATTCTTTCCAAAATTATAACTCTATTTCAGTTACATCAAACTCAATTATTTCATAATCCATATGCATCTTAATTCACATTGTACAATTTGAAGAAAATGTTTCCAATCTTATTATTATTTCCCTTAATATTCCTTGTTATCTTTGTAATTTTATCTAAACGATTTTTTTTGGTTTCTTTTGTCTTATGGTGTTTCTATTTTATTTTTGGTTGGGTGGTAGAATGAGCTCAAATGACATATATGTTGATCAACTTATTTATTATGTAAACTCCCAACCACCCATAATAATTAACACCATTGGAAAGGGAGCTTGATCAACAAACAGATCCAGGTTTGCTTATTACGCCAAACTTACTTACTCTTCGATGCATATGTATAGACATATCTCTATGTTCAATTGTTTATTTCTTTCTATGAAACTATTGCTGATTGAATTCGTGATTACTTGTTCAATTGATTCTCGATTAGTATTACTGAGTCAATATTTATCAATGTTTTCGTGCCAATCAGTAGTACCTGAATTTTTTTACATCTGTATCACATGCATTTACACGTTTCTATAGTACTGGACTTGAATCATTTTCTCTCTCACGCACAAAACTTTTAATATTTGCAACTCAGATTAGTATATATCTCTGTTGCACTAATAAATTTTTCTGAGTTTAATATTGTATAATTTATAAGTATTCCATTATCGAAGTTTTTAAATGCAATTAATCTTTCTTTCAGTAACTAATACTCGGTTTCCACTACAATATAGAATAAGCTTATACCTTTATTTTTATTATTAGTTGTTAAAATTTATCACACACTTCGTCGTCGCATTCAAGCACACCATTCAATGATGTTGCATCTTTTTCATGTCGCAGCTTTGGAGAACAAGCTACAATAGACAAACAACAACAAACATCGGGTGCAATTGAATCAGACAAGTAAGTAAATTTGAAACAAATTTTTATAGGTACCATTGGCATAGCATTTATATTTATCACCAATGTATTTTACTTCTAACTGTTTCTTTTGCCATATCAACATCATCAATACACAAATCGAAAGCACCATATTTAGTCCCAGTTACCATTGAAGAACTAAAGATTCGCAAAACTGGAAAAATGTTCAATGGAGATGTTATGGTTATTTATAGCACATACCTTGATAAAGTCCACAAAGCACAACAAATACTACATGCAGATTTGATAGATGCTGAAGGAATCATGACAATCACATTGTTCATACCAACTGAGCTCATTGAAGAACATGAACAAAAAATATCACCAGGAAAAGAAATATCTATTACAAATTTTAAAACAAATTACGATCACGGTGATTGTGATTGGATTCTGCTGCTAACTGAACTAAGCACCGTACATAACATACCACCAATTTGCAAAGATTACAAATTCGTTCCAGATACAACAGTAAAACACCTTACAACAAATACATAAACATATCCAATTGGAACAATTGCTGCAGTTGTGACAGTTGCACGGAAAATTGGTTTCCAATATACATTGCAAATTAAAGATGGAAATTTCGATGAAAATAGAGCAACGGTAACATGAATTACTTTGAAATGTTTTTATATTGCTAGTTCCACCTACATTTCAATTTCCTTTGAAAAAAAAAAATCATTTTCTATTGCGCTAAAAATGCATTTGAAACATTTGAAATTTTCACCTATGAAAAGAAATTTGAATGTATCAGAAGCATTTTCCAATTATGTTATTCAAAAACATAACAAGCAGGAAAGAACTCAAGGACAAAACACTTCAAACAACGCAAGCTACATTCATCAAAAGATTGAATGCAGAAGCAACAGAAGAACTTAGAAAATTGAACCTTCCAACATTCTCTGTAAGTACAAATGAAACAGTACCTCTACTTCTCAATATGCAATTGTTTCTTCATCTCTTTCTATTTTGACATATACTACTTGTCCTCCTCTATGAACAGATAAAAGGAACATTGACAACTGCAAGCATTTATTCTACGCCATTTGAACCAGTTTGTCTTGGATGCAATTCACCAATACCAACCTCTACAATGATAGAGGAGACAACAGTTAATTTCCTTAAGTGCAATAAAAATTCGCCCTTTTCCTATTCACAGTGTCTTAATTGCATAATCAATTCTGACAACACCAACTTGCAATGTTGCATCCGAAACAAATTGCTCTTGAAACAGTTACTTCCTAACCTAGCACGAATGTCTTTTCAAGAATATGTTCAAAAGAAACAAGCAACCATGTATATGCTATGCGATTTCAAAATAAATGGTACATTTACAATCAATGAAGACAACGAGATCCAATCGGTTGACAGCAACGGAAGCCCTACCAAAGCTAGGTATTCTTGTAATTATTCTTCATCTTTTAAGCAAAAATCAGATATATGCACTTTAAATTATGCTATCCAAAATAGAAATATTTGTACTAATTTTTCCCTCTTCTTTGCAGTACCATCACTTCTACAAACATTGGCTACAACAGGAACACATAGTAATCCAGAAATCAATCCAAAGTTCTTCTCAATTTTTGTACAAGATTTTGCTGCTCAGATCCTCCTGTCTCAAAGTGCAGTATGTCTGCAACATTTTTCTAGAACAAGAAAGTTTTCACAGAACAATTAGGAACAAAAATCACTAGTTATACTTATAGTGTTTCTTCTACCTATTTGCAAATACTTTCAGACTTAATATATGTATATTTAAGAAATATAGCTTTTCCATTAGGCCTTTACAAATATTTTCAGATTTTATACATATATGTTTAATGAATAGAACCTGTGTTTACAATATGAAATTATATATATAAATATCATAAATCTATTTAAAAATCTCCTGAAAAAAAATATTTGTGCAGAGTTGATGCCCGGGCTACCTTCAGTCTTCTGTCTTGTTGTTTATTGGTTTTGCAAAAATCGTAATTCACATCTGAAACATTAATTCACGTCTGTAAAAGCGGCAGAGGCATTAAGATTATTTGTCCATACCGTGTCATCCTTTAGATTTCTCATTATATGAGTCATTAATATTTTGAATAAAAAAGTTGCTATGTATCATCGTTTGAATAAAAAAGTGGCAGAACCATCCCAATGAAAAGACAATAGAATCCATCAACCCAACTAATAAAGCTATAACAATTGGTAGACCAACAACGTGGTTTCATTTGAAATGTGTATGCTGGAAATTTTTGTCATTAATCAAGGCAATTAATATGCTTTACAATACCTCATAATTATTTGATTTGAAAGTCCTATGACAGCTATCATAAATTTCCACCTAATGAACTTACAATATTTACAATTACCTATTAACGCCTCAAATACTAGGCGACTACATTTTATTGATTATAATTATTATTTAATTATCAAGCATATCTAATAAATGTCTCTATATTCTTCCACTTGCACTTTGTTAAAATTAGTCGGTCCTTTTTGTTACCAGTGTTTTTTTAAATTGCACAATAATCTCATTGAATTGGGTCGATTTTTTTTCATGTTCTACAAGCGTTTGCCAATTTGGCTCCAAATTATTGTTGTTGATTTCTGCCATTACCTGTTTAGTGGCCAATGCAAAAGCATTTGACAATATCATTGCTATTAATCTAGCTTTGAACTAGATATGTCTCTTCCAAATTATAAACAAAAGGTTAAATTACACTTTCAAAAAATTTTGTATTCTAAAATCAATGGTAATGTAAGTTGGAAGAAAAATCAAAACATTGCAATTATGAGAATATAAAAAACGAGTTTAACGCTTCTTCGAATTTCTTTTGGACTATGAATTAAGATGTTAGAGCCGACGTTTCAATTCCCTTATGATTATCAAGCAAGTCTTAACTTAGTACATACGAACCCATTAAACTTCTACTACAACAACAAACCAAGACTTATTACCTTCGGGCCCACAATACTTACCTGGACATCAACTATCAGGCTCATCCAACGGTCCGAGATTTGTCTCGCTACTCCTCACTCATTCGACGACAGTCACACGATCTAATGATGTGGGGTTTAATCTTCCAGTTCATGTGGTGTAAATGGAGCCCAACACTTAAAAAACCCTTCTCATCCGACGGTCGATGACTTATCGCACACGTTGGAATAATCCAACGGCCACAATCAATTTTCGCGTTTTTTTTCTCACCAAAGCTTAACCCGCAAAAATAACGCGAAAAAAATGGTTTTCATAAACGGCTCTTCTCCACGTGTCACACAGCGACACATATCACGTTCAAAACTCAATTATATCTTACTGCTTTTTAAAAGCCCGAATACTACCTTTCGTCTCCGAAACAACTTACACTGTTCCGCATAGTTTGGCTACTCTTCAAGGTTCCGCTTGCGCACTATCAACACTCCATTTCCTTGGATTATGAATTCGTTTCATTGTCTCGCTTTGGCGTGTGTTAACCCTGTTTCATCAATGTTTAACACAGTGTTTCCAACTTCAATTAAGGCAAGGGAATATGACATAAACGCCTTGTTTCTATTATATCCCAACAATCACGGGCAGACTCGATCTATCTCAATCGGAACAGGTGACAATGTTGACAGACCTTAACCGGGGTTCAATGAACAGAATCAATCCTTATGTTCTACTCCAATATCGTCTCACAGTCTCTTCTTCATTAAAGACTGCCTTCGGTTCAACCCCGAGGCCTATTAAATTATGCCCTTAACTGTAATAAGGGATCTTCGCCCATAAACCAGAGCATCATTCAACTCAATCATATACAGGATTCAATGTCATCCTTCTACACGGAGATTCCCATTAGGCATTTCGATACAATTATTATTCGAATTAGGCCAACACATTTTCAGTGGCTCTTATCAGTATCAGAGAAGATATCTGATACGATCAGAATTCCTTCACACAAATTGAATGCGTACTTAAATTACACAGAGGGGCATGGATTCAATTTGTATTCGGGAAACATAAGCTTTCAACTGAAGCCGGCACTCTAATTGCCACCAATTCCAGTAGGACCTTATCCAGACCCTCTTTCACACAGATTCGACTCACACTCAATCTCTTACAGACTCAAATTAACACTAGCATGAATTATTCATAACGCTTGTGACCAAACTCACCAATGTTCTATTTAATGCAGGAATTTCATCAATTTATGCTCACGAAGTACTGAAACAAATACATATCTCACAGAATTCAGAACCAGTTCTTTCCTATATATCCGAAAGAAATTACTTACAAATTTCTTGTCCTTAGCCAGATATTCAAAATAAAAAATGACCCCTCTCCTCTACTCTGTCACCTATACAGTTGTATGCAAGTCCACTATTTTTGACTCTTAGGCTTATTTTTATACAACTACTACCAATGAATCGATTCAGATACTTCCAAATAATAGTTCGCAATAGGATGCATTGGGATATGAAAAAAAATAATATACAAAATCCTTTTTGTCACTCGATCATTTTCAAATCCACAGATATATGGTAGCATGCTTTTCGTTGTTACATTTTATGTGTAAAATAAAATATGATCATAATGATATGCATCATTTTTTTTACCTGACTTAATTATATTTTGTATTGAAATACTATTTTTTGGTATGTCTAAGCTAAAGTATTCAAAAAAACTAAGAAAACCAGATATACATTCTATGGGGGTCATACTTTGTAGTATTTTCTTGTAATTGTCTTTATGTACTTTATTACATCATGCTAATATTTATGTGTACATATTTGGATTCTCAAGCAATATTTCAAATGCTCATGTACATTTACAATGAACATTACAATACAGACCCTTTGAAACCAAAGGGTTTGATATTGGCATATACAGGTAAAGCTGCATATAATGCAGGTGGAGTCACAATTCATTCTGCATTACTAATGCCTTTCAACAAATCTACTTTTATTCCACTTAGCAACGATGTATTAGACAACTTAACACAACTGTACGAAGAATTAAGGGTCGTTCTCATTGATGAAGTATCTTTGATTCGAAGTTGCTTTCTATATCAAATTGATGATCGACTAAGAAACATTAAGCAAATCAAACAAAATACTTTGGAAACATTGATATCATATTTTGTGGCAACTTGTACCAAGCACAACCTATACAAGATTCACTAATATTTGAACAACCTACAATAAGAAGGCAACGAATAACATATGACCTTTGGCAAGAACATGTAAAGTACTATGAATTGCACATTGCAATGCGTCAAACAAATGATATATTCATTGCCATTTTGAATATGATGCGTATAAATAAACAAACAAAGGATGATTTGAATTACCTGAATAGAAACTGTATTCAAAATGCTCCTAATGATCCTACTTTCCCTTATATATTTTTTAGGAACAAAGATGTAACATTACATAACAAGAAAATGTTGTCTATTGTTCTTGGTGATGAAATTGATTACGAAGAAGAAAACGATGGAAAAATATCATCTCATGCACACATAGCAACATTGCCTTTACAAATTGTCCTAAAACTTAACATGCTAGTTGAAATATATGCAGGAAACTACGACTTACAAGATGACCTAGTCAATGGTACAGATCGTATCATTAAAGCATATGTAAAATTAGACAACTTTGATCTAATATGGATCAAATTCTATGATGAGCATGTTGGCCATCGACAAGCACATAAATTTGATTTTCTATATACCCAACAAATTTGTAGCGATTGGACTCCAATATTGCGCACAACAAAGCTAGTTTTTGTATTAGCAAAAACGGGTAACTTGAAAATCAGAAAAAAATTTCCAGTCTAACTAGCATGTGTGCATACAATACACAGATCACAAGGCTTAGCACTAGACAATCTTGCATTTGATCCTTTAGGAATACAACACCATGGATTATTATATACAACAATCTCTCATGTGAGAAACATAGAATCATTGTATTTGCTTAGTCCACTTAAGAAACAAAAATTTCGATTTCAACACAAAATTTCTTTTGAAATGGAACGTTTACAAACAAACGCAAAATGGCAACTAGACTAAAATTATTTGTTATTAGAAACAAAAGCATACATTTCATTTCTTTCTCTAAACACCCGCAGTTTACAAATACATATTGATGATTTGTTAAATGACTATGATTTAATGCAATCTGACATCCTATGTTTACAAGAAACACATTTGAAAGATCCAATGCTACTAAAAAGACTTGAAACATTCAAGTGCATATCAAATTATAGTAAACATGGTTTGCTAATTTGTATGAAAAAACACATAAATATTTTGAAACATATTCACTTTGAAGAAAAAAACGTTGAAGCTACACTAGCAAATATGCTTCTTCATGACATGGATATTATAGTTCTCAATGTCTATGTTGCACCATATGCACATAACTTGTAGCTATAAGAATTTTAGATTAGATACATATTGGAGTGACCATGATACTATTTCTCTCATCATCGAAGACAGAAATGCAACATAAACATAGTGCAAATGAAACTAGTCTAATGCTTTTTCTAGTCAATGTTGTCACACTTGCCTACTCATGTCCTTATTTTACAAATGAAATCAGTAGTGAGTATTATTACCAATGATACTTTTATTTTGTTTCTGAATAAGTTTTTGAAAGTTGCATTATAGCTTTGACTTCTAATTGTATTCTTATATTTCTAGCACTGACCTCCATAGGACTGTTGTTCATATAGAATTATATTATGCATCCATGATTTAACTCTCAAGCATAATATAATTCCTGATTTCTAATTGAATTTATGTCTACATTACTAATTGCTAATTGAATTCCTGATTGCTTGTTGAATTGAATTCCTGATTAGTGTTACTGAGTAAATGTTCATCAATGTTTTGATCCCAATCAGTACTACATGAACTTTCATGCATCTGTATCACATGCATTTACATGTTTCTATAGTACTACACTTGATAAGTTTTATAACCTTATCCATTGCCTGGAATTTACAAATTATCACGTTGCCCTTTTATTGCTATATAATCTTAATAGGTATCAAATATTTTTATTTTTAGTTGTTAAAATTTAGCAGACGCTTCATCATCGCGTTCTAGCACACCATTCAATGATGTTGCATATTTTTCATCTTGCAGCTCTGGAGAACAAGCTGCAATAGACAAACAACAACAAACATCAGTTGGAATTGAATCAAATAAGTAAGTAAATTTGAACCAATTTTTTACAGGTTCCATTGACATAGCATTTATATTTATCAACAATGTATTTTACTTCTAACTGTCTCTTTTGCCACATCAACATCATCAATACACATATCAAAAGCATCAAATTTAGTCCCAGTTACAATTGAAGAACTAAAAATTCGCAAAACTGGAAAAATGTTCAATGGAGATGTTATGGTCATTTATAACACATACCTTGATAAAGTCCACAAAGCACGACAAATACTACGTGGAGATTTGACAGATGCTGAAGGAATCATGAAAATCACATTGTCCATACCGAATGAGCTCATTGAAGAACATGAACAAAAAATATCACCAGGAAAAGCAATTTCTATTACAAATTTCAAAGTTCTTCCTAAAACAAATTATGACCGCAGTGATTGTGATTGGATTCTGCAGCTAACTGAACTAAACACTGTATAGAACATACCACTAATTTGCAAAGATTATAAACTCGTTCTAGATACAACAATAAAACACCTTACAACAAATACAAAAATATATCCAATTGGAACAATTGCTATAGTTGTGACAGCTGCACGGAAAATTGGTTTGCAATACACATTGCAAATCAAATATGGAAATTTCGATGAAAATAGAGCAACAGTAACATAAATTACTTTGCACTGTTTTTATATTACTAGTTCCACCTTACACTTCAATTCCTTTTGAAAAAAAAAAAAAAACCTTCTGTGTTCTATTGCATTTGCAATTACTTGAAACATTTGCACCACTCTACAATGAAATTGAAAAGGAATTGCAATAGGCCATTTTCCAATTATGTTATTCAAAAACATAACAAATAGGAAAGAACTCAAGGAGAGAACACTTCGAACAACGCAAGCTACATTGATCAAAAAATTGAATGCAGAAACAACAGAAGAACTTAGAAAATTGAACCCTCGAACATTCTCGGTAAGTACAAATGAAACAGTACCTCTACTTCTCAATATGCAATTGTTTGTTCATCTCTTTGCATCTTGACATATACTACTTGTCCTCCTCTATGATGACAAAAAATGCACATAATAACCGTAAGCATTTGTTCACGCGTGCGTTTTTATGAAGACTCTATAATAGTCCCCACATTCTCTTTTATCGCAATCTAAAAGTTGTTTTTGGATCAAGTGTCTTGTTGATGTTAGAGGTTCCGATGCGATCATCACAATTGGAAGTTGCAAGAGTTACCACCGCTCTTTCGTTATGTCCGATTGACATGTTCCGATGCGATGAGTTCATCGCAATTGCACATAGTTTAATCGCCCTCCGCCTTAAGCCAAGGTCCGCGGGTTCTTTGCAAAGGTTTTACGTTAAAAACGTTTTATGGTTTGTTTTAATGTTGTTATTGTGTAACGAAGGTTTTATGTTTAATATATATGTTCTAATACATATTAAAACGAATGCGCATAGTCATTTTTATTTGAAAACAGAGCTTTCCATTTTCACTCCGATGCGATCATCGCAATCCGAAGTTGCAAGAGTTACCACCGCTCTTTTGTTATGTCTAATTTACATTTTCTGATGCGATGAGTTCATTGCAATCGCACATATTTTAATCGCCCTCCGCCTTAAGCCAAGGTCTGTGGGTGGTGTGGTCCCACAAGACGACGCGGCATTATTATAATGAATCACAACTTTGAATCACAAATGTTTTGTGTTTTGGCCCGATTGCAAAGTGAAGTCCGGACCCGATCCATTTTATATGGCAAACTTTATTTCTCATCGTGCATCCATTTCAATCGCTATCAGAACTTTTTGTTTCAACTGATTGCAATGGTAGATGTTTTGATAAGTTGTGTTTGCAAAGGTTTTATGTTAAAAACGTTTTATGGTTTGTTTTAATGTTTTTATCGCGCGACAAAGGTTTTATGTTATATATATATGTTTTAACATATATTAAAATGAATGCGCATATTTGTAAAGAGAAGCCCCGGTGGGCCATAGTCCTATATTAGTTTTAGATGTATAATATTCCACATTAATTATATATATATATATAATTTATTTATTTTTATTAATTTTTTAAACTTAAATTTGGTTTATATATTCAAATTGTTGCTTCTTTTATAATTTATTTTGACAAATATAAAATTTGTATGTATATCAATGTATTTAGCTCCTTAAAATTAGTTTTTTTTTTTAAACCTATATTTAATAAATTAATTCATACATATATTAATAATGAAATACTTTTTCTATAGATCAATATTTAGTTAAATAATCACTTCAATATATTTTTAAAAATATATTATATTATTATACATTTCCATTATTATAAAATATTATTTTTAGATTTTATTATTACATATTTATAATTTAAATTAGAGCCAAAGTTTATAAATTATATACTTCATAAATCAATCCATACATATATATATATATATATATATATGAATGTATTTAACCTGCGTTAAAATTAGTTTTTTTTTTAAACCTATATTTAATAAATTAATCCATACATATATTAATAATGAATAATTTTTCTATAGATCAATATTTAGTTAAATAATTACTTCAATATATTTTAAAAAATATATTATATTATTATACATATAACTTAATTATTATATAATTAATATATTATATTTTGTTGGACTTATGTCACTGATGATGGCCTGAATTGCTGAGGCCTTGATCTCTTTGTACCATATGTTTTACTAATAGAATTACTCTTTCCTAGAAATAAAAATAAAAATAAACAAATAAACAAATACTATAAATAGAAATAGCTACATAGTTTCTTGTTCACCTACACTCTACAGCTGAAAGCTTACATATTAAGCATTATTGAGTAATTGGTCTTTACTTTGTTAAATTATTTTTCTACTTTAATATTCGAATAACCCAGTCTTAGCTTTAATATGCACCAGCACGTAATCCATTTCAGTCAAGGTTGCTTCTTTTATAATATATTTTGATAAATATAAAATTTTTATATATAAGAATCTATTTAGCTCCTTGAAATTAGTTTCATTTTTAAAAATATATTATATTATTATACATTTCCATTGTTATAAAATATTTTTTTTAGATTTTATTATAACATATTTATAATTTAATGTACAACCAAAGTTTATAAATTATATATTTAATAAATTAATCCATACATATATATGTATAATATTTATTTATTTTTACTAAGTTTCATTTCGTCCCCACAAAGTGTTTTGTTGATGTTGGAAGTTCTGATGCGATCATCGCAATCAGAAGCCATATACGTTACCACAGCCATTTGATATATTGCCGATGGAAATGTTCTGATGCGATGAGTTCATCGCAATCGCAATAATTTTTATCGCCCTCCGCATTAAGCCAAGGACTGCACAAGCTATGGTCCCACAGACCATGTGGCAGTATTACATTGAATCGCAAGTCTTTTGTGTATCGCCCAAGTGCAATGTGAAATGATGTACTCGATAAATCTTTATGCGATGGAGTCAAATCTCATCGCGGGACCATTATAATCGAAATCAAAGTTTTTCTTTGGCTTCTTTGTATCGTTGCAAGTCCGGACCCGATGCACATTATAGGGCAGATTTAAAAGGTTTAATTCTGCTATGATGCGAATTACTGATCTCCCTTTGCACATTCGAGATTCTATAAAGGTGATGTAACACGATTCATTACATCATAGTCTATGACAGAGCTCACAGACTTGCTTCCAATCATCCAAGGAAAGATTTCTACGCTTTAATGACCCTGTAATGCATTCAAACAGTCACTATCGGTAGGTTCTAACTCTGTTTAATAATTACTGTGTCTCGACCAGCCTTTAACCCTGGATTCTTATTTCACCATGGATTCATAGTAGGTTATGAATTCCCTCATTAACAATGTTTCTTATGAAACCCATCAACTTGCTTCTACACCATAATTACTTAATCACGTAACATAATTCAATAGAATTCTCAATTTGACTCCAACTCTTTCACGGTAGTTGACACTCAGCCTACTATGTATATAATCACATGAATATAACTTGCATAATTTAAGCCAGACATCTTAAGAATCCTATCTTTGAAAGTTAGACACCAAATCCATTCTTGAACACAGAATGGTTAATATTAAATATGTCGATTTGTATGAGTATATAATGCAATAAGATCAGTCCATCACGGACATTCAGTGAATAATTAAAATATTTGTTTTATCATAGGCTCCATGTCATTTATGTTATAGTGGCTAATCTATATATATTTTTCACATATTTGTGTCTGAAATACATCGATTAGAATCTGTACTTGTTCTTCAAGTGTTTGTACCAGTTTATTTATAGGACTACAATTGGCTATTTTCTATACTTGTTTAGGGTAATACCCTACCATAGGATAACGTGCATATCACCTGTAAGGTGACATTTCGAACCTGGGTTTATAAATAAAACAATTCAAATTATATCCTTAATTACAATTTTTTATGTTTATAATTCATAATGCTTGACTTTTCGGCTTTATTTTAAGAAAGGATAAAAGAGTAAAATATTCCTAAGACTTAAAAATATTAATGAGCTCTCTGAGTTCATATCAAGCATCCTTATGCACAATACACTTTGACTATGGCTCTTCATGTTGAAGTTTAACTTTTATCCCACTACGAGGCACCACTGTCTCTACCTGTGCCTATTACATAGAAATCTAGATACCTAACCATGTAATAACTATTGGCACTTCTACATCTTCTAATCCTCCTGCCTCAACCATTTCAGAAACACGTGTTTTCATAACCCAGTAATAATAAAACGATTATGTGTAGTATAAGACTTCTTAGGAACTATCACTGTTCGAATCATGACTGCTTTATTTTATATAATAAAAAACATTAGAAATTGAAAAATGTAATTAAAAAACCACATTCCTAATGAGTAAAATATTGAATCTATCCAATATCTAAAAACTCAAATTGGCTAACTAAATTACGTTATTAAATTTTGGAATATACATTAAATATATCAAATATATAAATATACAAAATATTAAACAATTTTAATTGCTATATATCATGTCATGTAATTTTAAATAAAAATAACATGCAACTTTTTGAATAATAACAATAAATTCCTTATATATATATATATATATAACTTATATTTTTTTTTATTATAAATTCCTATAATAATATTTTTATTTTTAGCATTATAAATTTTCTTATTCATATATATACTTTAGGAAAATTTAAAAGTTTTTAGATGGTAGACAATATGGAATTGTTATTGTAGTTGGGTGGAATTGGATTAACAAAATATTAGTAAAAAACTAAATGGATCAGATTCTAAACCTTAATAATAACATAAATTCTTATTTTTTATTTTAATTTATCTATATTTAAACTAAACTTACTATAATTTAGATAGATTTAAACGACTAGTATATAGCGCATAAATTTTTAATTTTTACTTTGATTTAATTATATTTAAACTAAATTAAGAAGCAACTTTATTACAAATAAAATCCTCATAGACATGCTCAAACTCAAATTAACACCTAAAATCACAACCCTAAATTCAATTTTATAAATTTGCTTTAATTTAGCTATATAAAAAAACATTAGAAATTGAAAAATATAATTAATAAAAAAACGCATCCCTAATGAATAGAATATCAAATCTATCCAATATCTAAAAAAATCAAATTAGTTAACTAAATTATATTATTAAATTTTAGAGCATATAATCAATATATCAAATATATAACTATACAAAATATTAAACAATTTTAATGGCTATATACTATGCCATATAATTATATTTATATAAAAAAAAAACATTAGAAATTGAAAAATGTAACTAAAAATCCACATTCCTAATGAGTAAAATATTGAATCTATCCAATATCTAAAAACTCAAATTGGCTAAGTAAATTACATTATTAAATTTTGGAATATAGATTAAATATATCAAATATATAACTATACACATATTAACACCATTATTATGATTTCTATCTGAAAGCACTTCGACCTTCACTTTATGATGCAAAATTCGAAGGCCTTTATTGCATCGTTGCCTAGTTTTTGCATTCCATGGCCAATGACGGAGTTTCTAGACGTTAAATAACATCTAAAGGCGTGCACAGTCGAAACAATGTAATATCCCTTTGCTGCGTGCTCAATTTGGCGTGCTTAATTCGGCCCCCTTGATTACAATGTGTGTCTACTAGGAAGTCCCCCCCTTATTTTAGAGTGAGTTGTGTTACCTTTACTCACTTTTATTCATAATCTAACTACTTAAAGAAAACTTGACCAAAATTAAATATTCCAATTAGCCATTGCTAATTGGGAATATTACATCATACCCTGCACTGGTTGACTTGGTCAAACCTCTTTGCAAATGTCTCTTTTCACACATGGGGGTGTGAAATCTAGTTCCATGGCTGATCCCTTTTCATACTAGAGGGATTTCATTTATGTTTTTATTATTATTGGGCCTCCTTTCCCAATTATTCATCTCCTAAATGAATTTAGAAAAAAATTAATGTTCCAATTTATTGAAGAAAAATTTGGAACATTACAGTCCCTGTAATATCCCTTTTTAGGGATATCTTTAAAATACAAGCAGACTCCAATCAGAGATGGAATGGGAGGGCATTTACTAGATAATTCACCTTTGAAAAGAGGATGAGATCTGGAGGCTATCTGGCCCTTTTTTCCAGACTATGTCTAAGAGTGTGGGAGAAAACACAAGAAGTGGTATAGAAATCGAAATGCAAAGGGAAAGAATAACAAAAATGCAGACATACAATAACGTGTATCTATAGCGTGAAAAAATACTCAAGAAATACCAAGAGAACGCTGACCCATTTTATTAATCTGATAAATATAGAGGAGTACAATAGGTGATCAAAGCGATAGCACCTAAACTTGCACAAGGAAAGTCAAAATCTACTCTCAGAACGCTGCATAGAATGGCTATGTATCAAATCTGCGTTCTAGCTGCTGAAAATGGTTGTCCCGAGATTCCTCCTTACGGATCTGTGCTTTCCTCCAATTGATCACGCCGCCACTATCTGGGATCTGCAATAATACGATCACCCGCTGATCCAGAAATTCCCCCAATAGACATGCTGCTATTCCTGCGCTCAATCTCCTGTCCACGATCCTCCAAGAATACAACCGGAGCTTCCCAGATACAGTCTGCATCCTCCTGCGCAGTCAATAAACGCGCTGCTCCTCCACAAGTGCTGCACAGTTAATAAACGCGCTGCTCCTCCAGAAATACATCGGATCGATCTTCCTACAAAGACACTGACGGGACTACCTCACCCGAGCAGGCACTCGAAGTCCCCTGGGGCTGAGGGCGAGATCTCCGAACGAAGACACTCAATGTGCTAAACAGCGCTGCAGACAGGCTAAACATCTAGCGTGCTCAATAGTCACAATGACCAATTTCAAATTCATAAACTTCCATGATGTCAGAATGATGAAACTATCTTCTTTATATAGCGTTGGCTGCTCTCAAAACCTATGACCACCTCCACCCACGATACCACGGTAATATCCCTTGGCTACGTGCACCTCCACCCACGATACCATGGTAATACCCCTTTACTGCGTGCTCGATTCGGCCCCCTTTATTACAACGTGCGTCTACTAGGAAATCCCCCTTATTTTAGAGTGAGTTGTGTTCCCTTTACTCATTTTTATTCATAATCTAACTACATAAAAGGAAAAATTGACCAAATCGAATATTCCAATTAGCCATTGCTAATTGGGAATATTACAGTCTCCCCTGGAAAAATGTTGCTTGTCCCCAAGCAACTGTAGTGATGGATGCTGCAAGATTTTCTCATTCTCCCAAGTAGCATCCTCATCTGGTAAATTCTTCCACCTCACCAAGAACTCTCGGATTGTCCTGTTCCACAACTGCCTTTCCCTGGTATCAATAATTGCCTCGAGCTGTAATACCAAATGCCCTTCATCATCTGTGGGCGGCAGCTCCTTTGTCACTGTCACCTGCTGCCCCAATGCCTTCTTCAAGCATGATACATGGAAAATGTGGATCCTCCATCCCCAAGCAATCATCCAAACAAAATGAGCCACCTCCCAACAAGGTAACTCCTGAAAATCTCCTTCCACCTCAAGCTCCGTTAATGAAGGTGGGTTGAAAATATGAACTTGGCAAGCATCATAGCTTACCCCATGTTGTCCTTCTCTCCACTCATGACAAGTGTAGAGTGTACGCTGATCCTGGGCTGCAAAATTATTTCCGTCAAATGGCAAAATGAAGAAAAATCCTCCAAAGAGTTCTCCTCCAACCATGAAGAACAAGCTGGCCCAAAACAATCCATCCATGAAGAATAGGACATGGTCATCATGGAACATCCTAATGATAATTTTGCTGAAGGCTTTAGACGATGATACAATATGCAAACAATTTCTCACAAGGATACAACACAGTCCCATCCACTGCAACTTTGGAAAATTACATGGCAAGCAATGTACATGATTCATCACATCTACTAAAGGATAGTAAATGGCTGAATGTAACAACAATACATGATCAAGCACTTGCCCATGGCTGTACAATGGATGAATATCAGCCTCATGGCCCACCTCAAAAGGAAACAAACATGTGGCTGTGGCGGCCATATCTCCTCCCATGCTCCCATTAGAACATGTAGTGCAGAAAATGTGAGAATTTTTCCCATTTAAAGACACATCCAACTCATGTGTCTCCATCATAATCATGCTTCTCATACAAATCTGATCTATATCAGCAAATGAAGTCATGATCAGCAATAGAATGAAGAGAATGCTGAAGGTTTCAGGTGGTGCAAGAAGGTACCAACAGCTTCCCAAACAAGTACATCACAGTTTTACAAGTTGCTGCTTGAGGAAAGTACAAGGCAAAATGTTTCTTCTTACATGGTTAATCATGCATGTCCCCATATGATACATGTTAGAGTGCATAAACTGCACATACAAGTGATGATAAAACATTTGCCCATGGCCACAAAAAAGATGGCTGCCTCCATCATGTATATTGGCCCAATACAACTCATGGAGCAATGTGACAAACTTGCCCTCTTGTGAAGCAATGCACGGCATAAGAATGGTAAGAGTGTGCAAATCAATGAATGTATATACAAACTTCTCACCATATGCTGGAAGTAAGATGGTACATGGATCCATGAATGAGTTCTCCATAGTGTTTTGGCATGCTATGAGGAAAAATGAACCATGTACTACAAGAAGGTGCTTGGAACCCCAAGTCAAGAAGAACATGCCATAGTGGTAGATGGCTCTATCATCATTACCTCCTTTTTTATCATCAAGTGCAATAAATATGAAATGATCCTGGGACGTGTGGGTTATGGATCCTCCACATTTCTGCTGGGCACACTTCATCCATAAGGCTCTGCTCCAAAGTGACAGCACTGTGAGCTTATGCAAATAAGCCCCTGTCAATACCAAACCCTGTTCTTTGACATGCTCCTTTTCAAAGATCCCTCTAATAATGCTGCAACAAATATGGAATACTCCCCAAGATGGAAGAGCTCCCAAATCATCAAAGACCAAAGAGATAATGCCATCTCCTCTTCCTGCAACATCATGCAAAGTGTGAGAGAAAATCTGCTCTTGCTCTCCCAGAAACAGGCAAAGCAACAAGACATTTTGCTGCCTCCCCATACCTCCATCATACCGATCATGTGATGAAGACATGATGAATGATATGAGTATCATATCAACACCATGCATCCATACTCTATGCTGCTCAATGATGTAAGTACCCATCCTCTTACTCTTAGGAAGAGTGTTTGCCAAGCGATGGCCAAACTCTTTCAAGAGTAATCAGCGCAGCCAAGCCTCCTGCTGCCCAGTATCATAGATCTGCAAGTCGCCTCCTAGCTCCTTGCTCATCAACCAAATCCACTCAATCGCTTGTGGATGCCTCCTTCTTCTCCTCATCTTGGTACTCCTCCCATGAGGGCTACCATTCTCCCAAATCAAATTCCTATCTTTGCACTTCATGGGATTTTGAAATGTAAGCTTCTCAAGGATCAATGAGACCCTATCAAGAATCAAATAGGTGGTAGGCAAAAACCTCCCATCATGATGTGTATGGCTCAAGGAATGTCCAACACAGGCATGAGAGATGTCATCCATCTTAAGATGTCCTCCATCTTCTATCTGCTCTTGTGAGAAAGGAAGAAAATCTTTGCACTCCATGGTGTGTTGAAGTGCACCTCTGATGAGATCTCTCCTTGAGACCTCCCTTTTATCAATAGTCTTCCAAAACCAATGAGGTCTTGGATTTGAAAGTAGAAGTTCCTCTTTGAGCTGAGAGGAGCTCATTGAGAAAGTGTCATCTTGAAGGGAGAAAGGGTTTCTTACTCTAAGATGTCTACCATCAATCTTCAAGGCTTCAAACCCCAACCTCCAATGTGATGTACAATCCAACAATGGCTCATGAGAATGATGGTTTGATTCCTTCTTGAGTGTTTCCATGTTGCACAACGCAGTGCAACCAAGCTGCTCTATAGTAGCAATGGGATTTGACCCTTGGTCATGCAAAAGTAAATCTCCACATTGATCAAAAGAATTTGCTGCAACAATGGAATGTGGAAATATTTTCATACCTTGATGTGCATTTGGAACTTCTTACAGGGCTGCAAGAGTCCCTTCCTCAAAAGTGTTGGCTGCCCCAACTGTTGATGCATGTGGCTGCTCCTCCATGAGTGTGACAACGTTATCACAAGCCTCCTCAAGAGGTGATGTGATCTTTTCTTTCTTTGCTCTTTCTCCATCAAAGGTTTGGATCAACCTTTGAGTGAACTCTGCAAAAGTCTTCACCCTTGCATGGCTCAAGTGGCTACACCACCAATCATAGGCTTCACCCTCCAAGTGCAGCACTGAGATTTCAACAACTTCTTTCCCTGCTACAGGATGTAGTAGGAAAAATGCCTCCAACTTTCTCACCCAAGTTTTTGCATTAGATGACCCATCAAAGGTAGACAAAATAAATCGATAATCACTGACGATCTGATGATCCAAGTATCTTCCATGCTCAATATCTTCTTCTTGATGAGAATAGGAAGTGCATGGTACTTCCTCTTATTTTTCTTCAATCTTCTTAACCTCCTCAAAGGTGGATGCATCTCCTCTGGATCTGAAAATAGATGAGAATAAACTCATCTTTTTCAACGTTCTGATCTTCTTGGGCTTAGACTCACTGGGTGTATCCACATGCTCCCCATGATCCTGTGTGCCCTCATCCTCTAAGTGCGTGGTAGCCATTTTGATGGCTTCCCCTTCCGTTATTCGGTCAAGCTGGAAAGAGGTATCCAACCTTTCCACCCGATCTCGAACCGTGAAATCAGTGGATCCATCATATGTGGGAAAAGGTGTCCTCCTAGTGGTACGCTGCAACTATGGACTCTGCGTGCTAGACCCCCCACTGTTCCTTCCTCCTTCATCTTTCCTGAGCTGACAATAATCTCTAAAGGGCAAAGCCGCTCTGAAGTTTTCCCCCATGGAATGCCATTCGCGGAAATAATCTCCATCATGATAATGTCGATGTCCTCTGTGATGGTCACGAGGTCTGCTGTCCCGCTTTATCTGAAAAAATTCTTTGAATAAAAGGGCATCCCTGAACTCCTGCCCATACACTTGGTACTCAGCAAAATAATCACCTATGCGGCCAGCCTCTGGCTCCTGCTGTGCTTCTGTCTCAGTGTCTGTGTCCAGGAAAGTGGGCATAGTGGAACGGGCGGGGGCATGTGAAGCTTGGTGTGGAGTGGCAACTCGCTCTTGCAAATGGTGATATGTGCCCGACCCCTCACTAACCTGGCGATCCCTTGAGGTTTCACGCTATCTAGCCTCCACAACAGTGAATCTCTTACCCATCACCTCTATCTGCCTCGCCAGATCCTGCACTGATTTGAGGAGTGCTTCCCCAAATTGTTTTGCATCGCTATCATCCGCCATTAGCTCTCCTTGCTTTGCTTCTACCGCAGGCTCCTCCTATTCTACGTCCACCACTCGAACACAGTCTCCATCTCCATAGGTGTTCTCCAACCTACGCTCAATATCTCTGTACTTCCTACCTCTGTGGCAGATGTAGGGTTTTTCTTCCGATGACATAGACAACTAGCTCTACAGGCTGAGCCAGATCTATGCTCCGATACCACTGTAATATCCCTTTTCAGGGATATCTTTAAAATACAAGAAGACTCCAATCAGAGATGGACTGGGAGGGAATTTACCAGATAATTCACCTCTGAAAAGAGGATGAGATCTGGAGGCTATCTGGCCCTTTCCAGACTCTGTCTAAGAGTGTGGGAGAAAACACAACAAGTGGTATAGAAATCGAAATGCAAATGGAAATAATAACAGAAATGCAGACATACAATAACGTGAATCTAAAGCATGAACATATACTCAAGAAATACCAAGAGAACGCTGAGCCGTTTTATTAATCTGATAAATATAGAGGAGTACAATAGGTGATCAAAGCGATAGCACCTAAACTTGCACAAGGCAAGTCAAAATCTACTCTCAGAATGCTGCATAGAATGGCTATGTATCAGATCTGCATTCCAGCTGCTGAAAATGGCTGTCCTGAGATTCCTCCTTATGGATCTGTGCTTTCCTCCAATTGATCATGCCGCCACTGTCTGGGATCTGCAATAATACGATCACCCGCTGATCCAGAAATTCCCCCAATATACGCACTGCTATTCCTGCACTCGATCTCCTGTCCACGATCCTCCAAGAAGACAACCGGAGCTTCCCAGATACGGTCTACGTCCTCTTGCGTAGTCAATAAACGTGCTGCTCCTCCACAGGTGCTGCGCAGTTAATAAACGCGATGCTCCTCCACAAATACAACAGATCGATCTTCCTACAAAGAAACTGACGAGAATACCTCACCTGAGCAGGCACTCGAAGTCCCCTGGGGCTGAGGGCGAGATCTCTGAACGAAGACACTCAATACGCTAAAAAACGCTGCAGACAGGCTAAACAACCAACGTGCTCAATATTCGCAATGACCAATTTCAAATTCATAAACTTCCATGATGTCAGAATGAGGAAACTATATTCTTTATATAGCGTTGGTTGCTCTCGAAACCTACAGTCGCCTCCACCTACGATACCACTGTAATATCCCTTGGCTGCGTGCGCCTCCACCCACGATACCATGGTAATACCCCTTTGCTGCGTGCCCGATTCGACCCCTTTATTACAACGTGCGTCTACTAGGAAATCCCCCTTATTTTAGAGTGAGTTGTGTTCCCTTTACTCACTTTTATTCATAATATAACTACATAAAAGGAAAAATTGACCAGATCGAATATTCCAATTAGCCATTTCTAATTGGGAATATTACAAACAAATATTAAATGTGAAAACTTCACTTTCTGTCTCTCAGTTCAAAAAAAAATAACACTGCTGTGTAAAACTATTCTATTTCACACTCTGCTGTGCTTTTTAAAATAAAAATATAACACTCTGTTACAAAGGCTCTCGGGCCTTTTATATGTCATAGTACATATTACATTAAAAATAAAACTAAAGAAATACGCCCTTTCGGGCACACCCAAAATGAAGGCGCATATTAAAAACATTGAAATGTTTTAACATTACCCCTTATAACAAAGGACTTTATAAAAAAATCGCATATAAAACATATTAAAACCTTTGACATAAAACCTTTGCATCACGCGATGAATGAAAACAAAACTCCGCTGGATTTCAAAAGGCGATGAACCAAATTGCATTAACGCATTTCGCGTTACAAACCTCTCCCTGCTGACATCACTATCTGTGCGCGCGATGGATTATTAAATCCATCGCATAAAACCACATCGCGTCCTCCAAGGGCCTGCTGACGTAGGCACGAAATGTAATGCAAAAAGCTCTTATCAATTCCGTTGCATAAAATGCATCAGGTCCGGTTTAACACAATACAAACGGGCCATTCGAAAAGTTCCAATTCCGATGGAGGAACGGATCCGCGATCAAAACATAAACTGCGCTGTATAAAAGTCGATCGGGTCCGCGATTTCACATTGTGCAATCGGGCCATAAACAAAAACACTCCTGATGCGATTCAACTTGCGATTGACTATTGTAATGCCGCGTGGTCTTGTGGACCCGCGGACCTTGGCTTAAGGCGGAGGGCGATTTATATGATTGTGATGAACTCATCACATCGGGCCATAACAAAAGGTCGTGGTATATATGAAACGTTCCGATTGCGATGAACGCAGCCGAACTCGCCACATCAACAAGACACTGTGGGGACCACCAAGGTTTAAAAATAAAAATGCCCGCGTTCATATAAAATTCAAAATGATTCTGTTCACTGTGTTTAAAATAAAAAGTACTCTGTTTTACCCAAAACAGAGACTGTCCCCAAACACAAAAAAAAGGCTCTGTTTTTCAAACGCAGAGGACTGGCGCCAATAATCAAAAAACTGATTGTTCATCATTTTAGAAAGCGGCTGGAGCACAAAAGACTGGAGATAAAAAATGGAAAGCGGCTCTGCACAGGGACAGTTGAAAGTAACATTTCAACAATTTGTGACTAATTTAATTATAGTCGCTGCTCGCAAGACAGGGCCAGAAACAAAACTCTATGAAATAAATTAAAGTTCAAGCTGTTTGTAATTATCAGTATCCTCCAAGAAATTATTAGGTCGTGTGCATATTATGAAGGCAAGAAAATGCAAGCACCTCAGTTGAAATTTAGTCAGAATTAATCTTTAAAGAATTGCTTACAGAAAACAAGGCACCGAATAAAAGTCATGGGTTTAATTGATCTTTATATATATATATAACTTATATTTTTTGTTATTATAAATTCTTATAATAATATTTTTATTTTTAGCATTATAAATTTTCATATTCATATATATACTTTAGGAAAATGTAAAAGTTTTAAGATGGTAGACAATATGGCATTGTTATTGTAGTTGGGTGGAATTGGATTAACAAAATATCAGTAAACTAAGCAACAACTTTGTTACAAAGAAAATCCTCATAGACATCCTTAAATTCAAATGGAAACATTTAGCAAATCCTCATAAACATGCTCAAACTCAAATTGCAACAATTATTTCTAATTTAATTTAACTATACTTTATTACAAAACAAATCTTCATAAACATGCTCAAATTCAAATTGAAACATCTCTATAATTACATTAAACAACATGTAATAGCCGTAATAGCTATCCATAGACATTTCCAACATCACATTGCAACATTACTATATTTAAACTAAGCGGCACGCAGTCGCTACTTGTAGCCTTGTTTTAATGTCAGCCTTAGTGTAAATGGCACATGCAAGTCTTGGAAAGCTGTAAGTGGTTTGATGTTACTTGACGTGCAAGTCACGTCATAAGTTGTTCATATCAAAATTTAATTATGAGACTTCTTTGTTTTGATTATTATTTTTGTATGTGTAGAATATTAAATTTATTTTTATATAAACACATTTTAAACTACTAATATTATTAAAAAACTATAATCATTATTAAAAAGACATTATGCCACTTCATACTTCATATTTCTGGTACGGTATTATAGACTATTTAGGATTCATTCTTTGTATTTTGTAACTTCATATTTCTCACATTTTATTACACAATATTTGTTTGGTTCGAAATTGAAAATGGACATGTGGTTTCTATGGAGAAATGCAAATAAGGCATCATCCATTATAGTTGAAATTGACAATGGGAGTAGATGGAAGGCATAAAGAGACTGCATGATTAGTGAGTTTGATCTAAGTCCTAAAATCTCTACCATAGACAATTGCTAGGACTCCAGAGTAATTGCACATTAAGTAAATAAAAAGAATTGTACCATGATTCATGGAGGGTGGAGTACTAGCTCATGCCTCCTGAGGAGCTTGTTGGTAAAAGCATGTAATCATAACTCAATAAGAGGAGATTCTAATCAACCAATGACAATTTTAAAAAATAGTTTTAAAATAATAAAAAAATAATTTAGTTTTTATTTATAAGGTTAATATTTGAAATATATTTTTAATATTTTGGTCAAATAAAAAAAAAATCAAAGTATTATCCAATGTGTTATACCTCTCTTATGACCAGGGTAATAAGATTTTATTTGTATGGTTCGAAATTGAAAATGGATATGTGGTTTCTATGGAGCAATGCAAATAAGGCATCATCCATTACAGGTTGAAATTCACAATGGGAGTAGATGGAAGGCAGAAAGATACTACATGATTAGTGAATTTGATCCAAGTCCTAAAATCTCTACCATAGAAAAGTGCTAGGACTCCAGAGTAATTGCACCTAGAGTAATTGCACATTAAGTAAATAAAAAGAATTGTACCATGATTCATGGAGGGTGGAGTACCAGCTCATGCCCCTTGAGGAGCTTGTTGGTACAAGCTTGTAATCATAACTCAATAAGAGGAGAGTCTAATCAACCAATGACAATTTTAAAAAATAATTTTAAAATAATAATTTTTTTTTTTTTTTTTTAAATTTATAAGGTTAATATTTGAAATATATTTTTAATATTTTGGTCAAATAAAAAAAAATTAAAGCATTATCCAATGTGTTATACTTGTGTTATGATAGGGATAATAAGATTTTATTTTTTGTTTTCACAATTTTATTATAATTTAAAAATATAAAATAAAAAAAATATTTTTTAGGATTTTTTTGCACTCACACTTAAAATTTTTTGTGTAACTAAATTTTTTATTTTAATATACTAGACATTGTAATTTTTTATTATTAGATATGAATTTTTTGCCGCACCATTAAGACTGACACATGATACTTCATATTAATTTGATTTTTTGGCATAGAAATTCTACCATAAATAATTTATTTGCCCTTGAATTAGGATGAGTATAAATTTAATGTTAAATAAATAATTCATTACAAAAATTAGTTTTTATTTTTTATTTTTTTTTAATATTTTTTTTATTTATATCGTATATATATACATTATTTAATATAAATATACTAAACATTTTAATTTCTCCTCCTTATTTGGTCCCATAAGCTAAAGATGGAATAAAATGTGCACAAACATATTTCCATAAACTCTTAACTTTTGTAACAAATGATGATGTTGGGGCTAATATTTCATCCAAAATGATCTATGCACTTGTCTCTATTTTTTTCCAAGGTTATCTATTCCATTAATTACTTTCATTACTTCCCTTCGTCGTATTCAAATGTGTTTCATTAATAGTTTTATGAATTTGTTCAAGCATTCAATAATTGTTATCTATTACTTTTTAAGAGACATGTACTAAGCAATACCATTGCATATTACACTTTTCACAATTCAATTTTAAATCGTGATGCAATATATGAAATAAAATTTAAGTCAACATTACAATAAATAAGATTTTCTCTTTTGTCTTTACAATTTTAATCATTAAAAAAAAACGTCGAGAGTGCTCTCTTTAAGGTATTTGTTGGGCCTTACAAGGCTTAGATAGGAAGACTTCATTAAACATCATCACTCACTTACTTAAGCTTGGCTTGCATGCGGGTAACCTGAGTGGTGCATTTCGACTCACTTGCATAATTCCAACAATGGATGCATTAAACACGATTTAGCTTTGCTTAAAAAAATGGTCTCTTAGGGTTTCGATAAGGGTTTCCTCTTTTCTCTTCTTAAGATCAACGTCCTTTAACAGTGTTAAATATCCTCCTACTTACAAGTCTTAGGATTTGGGGCCTTCATTTGGGTATGTTCTATGAAATTGCTATGTATCCTTGCCCCTCATTCAAATTCTAGTCATATTCATCACCAAGCATCCTCTAGATTCTTTCCTTATATTGGCTATCTAAGTGAAAGGTTCTATTGTGTTTTTCTCTGTAGGCACTTTTCTTGGCACTCCACATCAGTTAAGGGGAAGAAGAATCATATTTAATTCGAGGTTGGTATGGTCTGATATGTGTAATTGTTTCCTATTTAGCTCTTTTTCTATTTGACTTTCATTTTTGCATATGCTAGTTATGGACAACCTAGAGGGAAGCTACTCTTCCAATAAGAAGAAACCACCAAGGGAAATAACATGACATTGTTAACATTATTTGCAAAGTCGATGGAGATAGAGCAAAGTAATATAGCACAAAATGCCACCATCATGAACCTCCTTCGTGATTAAATTCAGTGGACAGATAATGTTGAAGCCGAGTGCAGTCGACTAAGATCTCTTCTCGTGGCATAATGAATGAAAGCCTTATCTCTTGGATCTAATAATGCAAAAACTAGTCATTTGGCTCGTGTAGGTCACGTGGAAGAAGAATTAGTCCATAATTCCAAAGATCCATAGGGAAATCAAGTATATGACAATGCTCAACTCTAAAATATGATTATATGTTTTTTATTATAATTTTTGTTCTATGCAATTTTGTAAAGTTGTTAACATTTAGAAAAATTTAGAATTCTAGTTCACCTAAAATGTTAGAAAATGTATTAGTTAGCTCAAATGTTTATTTTTCTTTTCAAATTTGTGAATCTATTGACACAATGATATATATTGTTCCTAGCTCTCGTGTGACCATTTTGATTAATACAATTACCATTCTAGTTATTGAATAAAAATGACAATATTACAACCCTATCTATAGGTTTTAACCTTGTATAATTAATTTTTGCAAACAAATTCTTAAAAAAATAAAAATAAAAATGTAATGGCACACATACACATTTAGAATTGATTTGACCCTGGAAAAACAAATCCGAGAAAACTAGAAAGATTTTTTTAGTATATTATATCTGTACAATGTTACAATACAATGTGTTTATCCTACCACATCCATAACCCTGAAATCCATTAATATTTTATTAGAATACAATTGTAGTTACTTAATAGGAATTAAAAAACCATGGGTTGTGTTGAAAATGGCAACAAGAAACAGTGAAGGAGGCCTCCTGAAACATCTTTCCTGATCCTAGTTGGAAAGTGATCACCTAAACTAGGTGGGGACCACACATGTGATTTTTGTCGAAAAATCTATTTTTAGACTATGTCTATTTTTAGACATACGGAGCATGATTTGGGGATTCCAGTTGGAGATTCTTGAAGCATGCGACATGTTGGTAAAAGTAGATGAGACTCATATTTTTAGGTCACAGGCTATTTTTAGACTGCCTCTCCTAAAAATATGGAAGAAAAATATTATTTACCCTTAATAATATTTAGACTATAAACAACAGTTTACTCTCTTGGAGCACTTCAGTTCGAGTCATGGAGGTGGCTCATGCATCTGAAAGAGGAATCACGTGGTTCCTAGGGTTTGATGGCATCTTGCATGTTAGACTTCAGTTAGACTCATGTGGCAGAGTTTTGGTGGAGTTGATTGAGGAGTTAATGGAGGTGGTGTTCTGGTTAACTAGTTGAACTAGTTGTATTTAGTTTAATTGGCTAATACACTAGAGATGAGTTGTGTGAATTAAATATTATTTAATTCACTAATTATTAACTCATTATTCAACTAAAGAACACATCAGTTTAACTCAGTGCATGGACAGTTCAGTGGAGACCAGTGAAAGAGGTAGATGAAATGGTGAGTATAGCTATGAGTTGGAGGATCAGTTGTGCATGAGATTTGCACCACACTTGGAGGAAATTACCAATGACAATTGCGCAGTTGAAGCCAGTGAGATTCGAACCTGGATCTCTATTTAGACCAGCCTTGATTGCGCAATAGAGGTAGAGAAGTAGTGGGTGTGTTTTGAACCTGTGACTTGTTCAAAACCAAGCTAGTTTTTGTGTAGCTTTGGGAGATAGTACTGAGTACTTGTGAGGAGTTTGTACTATGTATTTGCTGCATGTTCTCTCCATTTATAATATACTATAGCTGCGGGGGTTTTCAGCTATAAGCTTTCCCCATACATACTGTGTTAATGTGTGTGATTGATTTGATGTGAGATTGCTTCTATTATTTCCGCATGTGACAATTAATTGTAGAAGAAGGTTATGTGTTATGCATGCAATTCGAAATTGATGTATGATCGAGTTAATCTTCATTGAATAAGTGATTTATTCAGCTAATTTCTACATGGTATCGGAGCAATATTAATTGTCGAGATCTATTGCGGTGATTGCAAACTTATTTCCTCGGACAGAGCCTGCATACGGGCCAGATAGCCTCCGGATTCATCTTTCTTTGGAAAGTGAAAGGTCTGGTAAAAGCCCATGCAGTCAATCTCTGATTTGGAAATAATTAGCTCTCAAGTGTAGATCGGAAGCGATTGAGTTATCAGCTGGTGGTGAAATTCGAGTTTGCAGATTTGTGTTCTTGGTGCCACGGTGAAAATGTCTTTCATCGGGTTGCGACTAGAATATGCCTTGGAAGGCAGTTTGAATTATGTTGCATGGAAGGACCGCATGGAGGCTGTATTAGATGATCATGGGCTGTTGGAATTCATGGAGAAAGAGATTCCAAAGCCTACTTCTACTGATGCAGCTGTTGTGGAAGCATGGCAAAAGAAACAAGCAAAATGTCGAAGGATCCTGTTGGAGGGTGTAAAGGATCACATTGTATCCAGTTTACACGGGAAGGCCTCTCCATATTTGATGTGGAAAGCCTTGACAGATCTGTACCAAAGCAAGAGCGATCAGAGGAAGCTGGCGCTCAAAGATAGACTCGGGAACATCAAGTGTGAGAAGGGGGAAAGTATGCCGAAGTACCTCACGAGGTTCACCCAATGTCGGGATGAGCTGGGAAGTGTTGGTGTGCCGGTGGAGGATGAGGATCTGGTGAGTTTGGCGCTTCTTGGTTTGCCGAAGAGTTGGCATGCATATCAAGATAGTGTCAATGGTCGGGAAAAGTTGCCGGGATGGGAAAGACTGTGGTCTGATCTCGTGGAAGAGGAGATCCGGCGAAATACCAGAGATGGTTCTTCGTCAAAGGGAGCTGATGAAGAAGACTGCGCTTTGGCTGCCAAAGCAAGGAAGGGGAAGGGCAAGGAGAAGGCTTCTCAATCCGGAGCGGATGGTAAAGAGCGTGACATGTCCAAAGTGAAGTGTTTTCACTGTCACGATCATGGACATTACACCACGAATTGCCCCAAGAAGAAGAAGAACAAGCAGGCTGCTGGATCTGTAGCTGGTGAGGCTCTTGCCTCGCAATTTGAGCTGGACTTCTCATTGATCGCATGCATGTTGTCTAGTGCATTGGGATCGGGGTGGTATATTGATAGTGGCGCTTCCTTTCACATGACGGGAGATGCAAATCTTTTCAGTGACTTGGTGAAGAAAGGTCTCCAGATGCATGTTGAGTTGGGCGACGGTGGAAGATACAATGCGACTGACATTGGTACCATAACCTTTCAGAGGGAGTCAGGTAAACTCATTCTTTTACAAGATGTATTGCATGTACCAGGTCTAACAAAGAATCTGATCTCAGTCACAATGTTAGAGGATAAAGGGTATGAAGTTGTCTTTAGAGAAGGAAAAGTTTTCCTTTGGCACAAGGCAACGGGACAAGTCAAGAAGGTTGGGATTCGAGCAAAGAATCTCTACAGACTTGAAGTAGATGGGATGTCTACGGAGCTTCCTACTGTTGGGAAGCGGGAGGAAGACATGCAATTGAAGCTTGAGAGGGAGCAAGTTTTGCATGTAGGTGATAGTGAACCTCGGAGTGTGGAGTAGCCACAAGAGGATCATGGAGTGGAAGAGACCACTCATGCAGAGAAATTTCACGCCAGACGGGCAGAGGGAGTGCATGCAGCTATACCACCAGGTATGAGGTGGGGCGACATGCATGATTAATCCCATGAGGAGATTTCTGGGCAGATTCATGAGATGGTGTGGATCTCATGAATTGAACCTGGCTACAAGGTGCCCATAGCGCAGCAGTAGCAAGAT